>JAJOOR010086070.1:0-31959 GCA_036250505.1 Solanum acaule | reverse complement strand
GACAGATTTATCCCTATTTGCTTGCATTCTTGTCATGAGCATATACCGAATTTTCTCCAGAAGAGTGATAATAGGCTTATCTCTTGCATCCAATATCATGCTATTAAAACATTCACATATGTTATTCACTAAGGTATCACATTTTGCATCTTCGGAGAAGTGAGATTTAGACCATTCACTAGGTGACTTATCTCTCAACCAAATAGCAGCTTCGAGATCCAAATCAAATATTTCAACCATGCGTTCATCAAACCACCTTACTGTTGTCGCCCTAGCAGCTTTCCAAAGTGCATTTCTTAGTGTGTCACCACAAAATTTGGCTCTTTTGAAATTACTATGCAAGTGTCTAACACAAAATCTATGAGCGACAAAAGGTAATATATCATTAAATGCTTCTATCAGACCTTTTTGCTTGTCTGACATGAAGGTCTAGTGAACTCCATCATCGATCTCCTAGTCAAGCTTTAGATGATCCAAAAACCATGCCCATGACTCACAATTTTCTTTCTCCACAACAGCATATGCAATCAGATAGATATTGTTATTAGGATCAAGCCCAACAGCAGTTAACAATTGAGTCCCATACATCGGACCCTTGAGCCAACAACCATCCACTCCTACTATCTTTCTACAACCACTCTTGAATCCTTCCTTGCAAACACTAAAACAAATGTAGAATCTTTGAAATCTTTCAGGCTTGCAGGATTCTTCATTTTCAATCAACTTCATATAAACAGAAGTATTTGGATTTGTCCTCACTATTTCATTGCAATAGTTCCACAAGAGCTTGAATTGATCAGAGATATCTCCATCGATCATTGCAATTGCCTTCTTTTTTGCCCTTCTACATTTAGATAATGTCACATGTGCTCTTAACTGAATATTAACATGATCTCTAAATTCAGAGATCTTCCAATTCCTGTTTGTTTTTATGGCATCAAGATATTTTCTAGCAATGAACAAAGATGTGATGGTTTTGTTAACATGGTTCCAATTTTTGCACCTGTGGGTCGGATTGTATGTCGTTACTTGAAAAGCATAATCTCTATACATTTTAGAAGCCATAATCTCCCAATCACAATCTGGATGCTTTGCACAAACTGCTCGTATCCTTTCCTTATCATTCTTGCGCCATTTTATATACTTTCCTTGACCGACTTCATGAGTTATCACAACATTCTTGAACTCTTTTTTACTTTTAAATATCAATTCAAGTGCCAGGATAGGATACAACCCATCTGTATTTGGGTTGAACACAGTTAAGTTCATACCATCTAAATTAGAATCACTTTCTAGGCTCTTGAACCCTTCAGAGTTAACACCATCAGAATCTCCATCTTCATGAGCCATCTTTTTTCTCACTGCTTCGCTAACTTCATATTCACGTGTCCCATTTTCACTCCTTTCTAAAATATCATGTTCATCTGAAAAATCATTATCTGAGTCTTCAAAATCATCATCACTTGAAGAATATTCAGCCCTTCCCTCTTTTCTATTCTGTTCAACATTGTTGTTGATATCCATTCCAATATAGGAATCTAAATGTTCAAAGTAAACCTCAGTTACTCTATCTCGAGGGATGTTTCTGAATACTAAATTAGCTTCAAAATCAGTTGAAACAAGCCTCATTTTTTCACCGAGTCTATTATATTTGTGCCAAAATGCGACTGACTCATTATCATAGCCACATATCTCAGCCATATTTTTGAATTGAGATAACTTTATTTCTGAAACATCAACATAGTCAATGAACTGGACACGACCCCCAAAATAATGTTTTTAGGCTGGTGCTTCATAAAACCACCGTGGGTTACTTTCATGCTGATTTTTAAGGCATCGTGTATAGAATCTGTAAACGAAAATAATTTTTTTAAAAAATTGATATTTTCTTTTCTACAACAAAACCTCACACAAATAAAAACTTGAACTCTAGAAAACTTACCATACGGAGGAGCTGTACCACCTTCTGGTCGTAGAATCATTATCTTGAGCTTTCAATAATGGTCAAATCTGATGAAATGAATCTAGGGTTTTCTTGACTTAGCGTCTCACAATGAAGAAAAGAGGAGGGAAAAAGAAAATTGAGAGAGAGAGAGTGAACTGAACAACGTTTGTGACGGTTTTTGTAAAAAGTGGATGGAAACCAAATTTGACAAAAAAGTGAATAGTTAAAGGACCATATCCGTCAACTGTATAGTTAAGGGACTATTTTAAACCTATTAGGATAGTTTAGGGACCATTTATGTCATTTGTTGTGGTTCAATTCGATCATTAACTCGTTTTTTTAAAAAAAAAAATCATTGACGAGTGTGTGAAATATTTATTGAAATTTAGATCAAATCTCACTTTAATAAAACGAATTGAAAATTATACAGGAGTTTTGCGCTAATTTTGCATTTCTAGAACCTTCACTTTGCCTAATTTTCCATTTCTAGGGTTCGTCTCTGCACCAGAAACTACGAACATGTCTTCGAAGATCATGCTGAAACCTAAGGGGAAGAACACCAAGAAAGCTGCTGCGGCGGACGAGGACGACGGAGCAGTGGCGGTGGTGGGAAAGTTCGTGAAGGAGTGGGGGACATGGACAGCAAAGAAAGCCAAAGTTATCACCCATTACGGTTTCATCCCTCTTGTCATCATCATTGGCATGAATTCTGAACCAAAACCCTCTCTTTCTCAGCTTCTTAGTCCCGTATAAACCCCATTTCTCAGATATCAGTCGATTTGACTTCTATTGGTAATGGGTTGTTTTGAGTTCTCTGTTTAGCTGGATCACTTTGATACTGATCAATTTTATATTTGTCGAGCTAATTTTGGCTTTTGCTATGTATGGATCATCATTTGCAGCCCTGTGTTAAAGCCCTTTTCTTGGTAATAATTGTTTGGGAATTTAGGGGTTAGGTTTAGATGTAATAAAACTATGTCTTGTTGGCTCTTTAATACTTTTCTGATGCTAATAGGTTGTTAAACTTGGATAAAAGAGTTGCCTTTTTTAGTGAATCACCCTGATTTTGATTATTTTGATGTGTGTGAAGTATGAGTCAATTTTTTCTTTTGCATTTATGCTTGTATTATCATCTGTTTCTACTGTTTCATGTATTGTGGTGAATGTCTTTACTGACAATATTATGTAGTTGGTTAGCCTCTTTTCTATGCAAGGCATGGTTGAGCTATGATGAATCCCCTCTATTTTGCTTTCTTAATAAATACAGATAATAGCTAACTCAATTAGAAGCTAGCCCAATTAACTCGCGACTGAGACATGGTTGATGTTGATTGATTGATTGATGTGGCTGATGAAACTTCATGTTTCAGCCCTTCTCTTGCTTTTTTCAATGATTGGGTTGAGCTGTTCTACTCCATATTGGAGTGTAGCTGTCAGGATGTCTGGTACTTGACAGAAAACAGTTGAGATTTCACTTATAATAGGTGTATTGGTTATAGAAATAAGATGCTGTGTTAATGATATCTACGTAGTAGGGGGAGATAGGCATCCTCTGTTTTTGCCTCCCCCTGTTGCCCATATGTGAGTCGAGTTCGTGTAATGTACTAGTTTTATATACCATATGAAGTCTTCTCTGAAGGGGTGATTTATTTTATTTGTATACCTACTGATCAATTTAAGCAGTTTCGTTCTTCGCATATGAGACAAGCTTTAGGGCTTTGGTGGATTACCTAACTACAAAATGCATGACCGCGTTAGGCTGTTAGTTTGAGTTTACCATTTGGGGATGCTTTTTAATTGATTTCTTAGTAACTGAATTTAATAGTGGAGCATAGTGGCTAAGAGGATAAAACCATCTACTGTAGTTGTATGTACAATAATTGAAGCTTATCCGACTTAACTCTCTGGTAATTGTTTTGTTATTACTATCACCATGTCTTATAACTCTTTTTCCTTTTATAATGGATGATTGCCATCATTCTCTGAAAAGATGGCAGAAATGCTTTTTCCTTCATTTCAATACCTTTGTGGTTCTTTCTCCTCTCCTATACCCTAGATGGGAGATGATTCAAGACTCTATTGTTACTGGAAAGCTTGTGGATATTTCACAGGAGCATGTTGGTGAACACAAATGGTCTAGTTGTTTGCATGAGGATTAATAGCTCCTCAGATAACTTTAGTGTTAATATTGACTTGCCAGAGAGCTGATACATGATTAGTTAGAAGCCGCTGGATGGCAAGTCCAGTGTTTGCTCATTGAGATCGAGAAAGCACTCGACTGTCATTCTCTGTGTGACAGCTTGCCTGTCATATTGGTTGCTGATTTTAGTTCTGTAGTAGTTGTGCTTTAGTTTCCTACTTGTTTGAAGGTGAATAACATCTCCCTCTTGTGAAAGAAGCTCCAAAGTGCACTTTAGTATTTGCAACAATAAGTCTTCTTTTCTCTGATCATGTTGTGAAAAGGTTGAGTTGAGTGTGCAAGTACAGTGATATTTTGTTCCTGTACTAGGTGTTTGTAGTGTTTTTTTTACATATTGTTTCTTCTGCTTTGTTTGTCGTATTATTTGTGTTATTTGTTGTTGATACTCTTCTTCTCTCCATTATTTTCTATATTATTTCTTCACTATTGTATTTCCTTTTCTTACTGATTTGGATATGCTTTACTTGAGTTGAGGGTTTATCGGAACAACCTTTCTACCTTCACAAGGTTTGGGTAATGCTGTGTACATACCGTCCTCAAATACACACTTGTGCGATTTCATTGAGTATGTCGTTATTGTTACCGTACTTGGTGTCTGTAGGTATCTGTTCTTGTAATATCCTACTACACTTGTGTTTATTTGTGATGTCCAGAACTCTTGTAGTCATTGAGAATTTAGTTGGTTAATTTGCATATGCATCAATTAAATTTTACTCGATTTGCTTAAAACAATAATTTAGTCAATGCTATTTCTTTTGATGCTAGTAATCAAAGTGCATCTACCATTCATCGCAATTATTAAAAATTGTGATTAGCTTTTATCAATTCTAGGCTACAAATAATGACCTGGTTCATTTTTTGGCCATTAAAACCTCTCCTATTAACATGCTGATATCTCTACAAGTATTGAGGAATGCCACAATCAATTTCAACAAGGAGAATATATTGGTGAGGAATGGGTTTGGAACCTCTTGCAAGGAAAGTTGTATGATGGAACTAAAATTGTTGAGTAATGAGTGGGAAGGATTTGGACGAGTTTAAGTCATAGATTACAATATTTATTAAGGTTTGCCATATGAATTTGGTTGCAGTCACTGATAGCTGGGGAGGCTCTACGGAAGCGGTGGTCTAAAGTCAAATCGCTCTCAAGTATATTCTACAAAATTAACTTTTACATGGATCACACGTGAATGTCATGCGATGTTAATTCATGTGCGCCTTGTCCTCAAGGTGAAAAGAAGGGAAACTGATCATAATTCTCCCAATTAGCTTCTTCAAGGGGATTGTCAACCCATTGAACTAGCAGTTACAAAGAAGAAGCACCATCTACTTTGACCGATCGATGTCATAAAACTTTTTCAGGTTACACCATGAATTTCAATTCACCCACATTAAAAGATTGGAGGGAAGTCATGGCGGAATTTACCGATTTCATCCCTTGCAGTTTGTTAACGTTTTCCTTTCCAATTGAATAATAATCTTGAGTGATGGTAAATCTTGACAATTGAATTTGAACATTCCGACAAACTTTATTGCAGCGAATATAATGATGTCCCCATTCTCTATTTGCATGTCAAAAATTGAAACTATCTCTACAAAGAGTTTATGCTTCTCTACAATGGATTCAAACAAAAAATTATGTATGAAACCATAAGTATTAAAACTTTTTAAAGGTTGATTTCACCCTAAAGCTTCATTGTAGAACCAACTGATCGACTATCTCAAAAATGGCATGAAACGAAATTTCAGTAATATTAGTTTCTTGAGAGTCGCCAACGAATGATGCATTAACCCCGTCAACATCCTTCAATTGATTATAACAAGTCTAGCTACTTGTAGTGAGATACAAGAGATATTACTCAACTCATTAACCAAGTTCATCAAGGTCAAGTTTTGTGGAAGTTATGATGGGATTGTCAATCTCCTTAATTTCCATCTTCCATTTTAAACCTTTTGAGCAGCTCCTTCACATACTTTTGCTAGTGGATCATGGTTCCAGAAGAAGTTTGTTTGATTTGTAAGCCTAGAAGTAATTTAGTTTACTCATCTTAAGCTCACTTCCATTTAGCTTTGCGAATTCTTTTAACATGGCCTCACTAGCTAGTTGCAACGAATATTAATATCATCCACATATACCTTAATTTTTAAGCTTATATATACTTTAGTAAAAGTTATCCGCATATTATTATGTGTTTGAATATACATGACTTCTTTCCTTAATCATGGTTAAGTAATATGTATTTTTACTTCATTAAATCACGATTTGATGAAAAAGATGGTTGGTTGTTAAGTTTGATAAAATATTAGTACAATCATTTTAAATCCAAAACTACTTGTCACCTATGAACTTATCTATACCACATAAACACCTTTGACTTAATTTATTCCTTTTTCTATTAAAATGATTAATTAAGAACTGCATGAGAATATTTATTGCAACACAGATTTCCTGTGATCAACCTAATAACATGCATGAGAACATTTTAGTATTTTTTTCCTCTTATTATTATATCTTAATTTAATCAATCAATAATGGATATGAGATATATTTAATTAACCCCTTAACATCCTTAAAATCAACACAAAAAGAACTAATTAAAATGCAAATTGAGGAAAGAGTGACAAATTGTCCATTAACATGTCATAAATTGTTTCAAGTAAATAATATTCAAAAGATTCGAAACATCGAGGGGAGCTCATATCTAAAATTTGAACAGTTAAGAGGAAATTTGAGTAAGTCAGTATTGAAAAAAAAACCGTCTACAATTTATAAATATTGTATAAACAATGTTTATGAATGTAATACATCTCCAATATATCCCTCAATTTTGCGATTTAGAGCTAATATAACCCTCGTTACAAAAGTGGATTATTACATAGAAAGGGTATATGTGAGAAATTTTTGTAACGGTAGAGGTATATGTGAGCCACTTTTGTAACAGTAAGGATATATGCGAATCACTTTTGTACCGAGGGGTATATCAGCTTTAAATCGTAAAGTTGAGGGATATTTTAGATTCTTTTCCCCCTATATCATATATGCATAGTTATATATTATTTAAAGACTATTGATACATTACATAACTTTTTAAACAATATCAATCCATTACATATGAATGCGTTTATTTTGTTAAAAAGAAATTTTGTCACCTGTACATTTATGTAAGAAGCCCGTTTTAAAAAATCTCCAAAATTCATTATCTAGATTTTTACTTATTTTCCATCTTTTCAAGGATTATCATCATTTTGTTGCAATTATGATAGCATTTCTTAAAACGTTAGGAGTGGTTTGGCGTGAGGTATAAAATATAATAATGCAGTCCTATGATTATTTATACCTTAGTGATGAGATAACTTATCCCATAAATACTGGTTGAGGCTCGGCCTTTAACTCCGCTTGCCATATAAATGATGGAATAACTTATCCAGGGATAATTAATTTCGGGATAACTTCTTCCCAACCAAACGACACCGATCATCAGAATGAAAAAGAAACAGAATAAGAATACAAAGTACATGCAAATTTTGATCTTCACAGAAGAAAATAATTCCATTATAGAGGAAATAATATATGCCTGGTTATATATTCTCACTGTTCCACCACTTCTCCAAAACAATATATCCATCAGCCACCCCAAATGATTACAAGGTTTATTAACACAACATAGAAGCCAAATAGTTAAACAGTCCCCCAAAAGAGCATGTTGGTTTTAGATGAACTAGAGTGTCCATTGGAAATGCTCTAATTAATCATGAGTAATAGCTTGCCGGCGTTTCTCTTGCTTCACCTGCTTGTATTGGATCATCTTGCTGCTGTAAACCCCTAGCTCTTGCTTTGCTGATAGAGAAATAAAGAAACTTGAATCATCTCTAGCATCTCCCATCTAGCTAGGGTATAGGAGAGGAGAAAGCACCACAAAGGTATTGAAATGAAGGAAAAAGAAGTTGAGTTGAACTTCCCAGAAACATAAGCATTTCTGCCATCTTGTGGATATTTCACTGGAGCATGTAGGTGAACTAACACATATGGTCTCGTTATTTCCTTGAGGATTAATAGCTCCTCAAACCACTTTAGTGTTAATGTTGACTTCCAGAGAGCTGATACATGATTGGTTAGATCGATGCCGCTGGATGACTTGCCAGAGAGCTGATAGACATATGATTAAGTCTTAATGCTCCCAGATGTTTTGATGATCTCCTCACAAGTGCAGGATCCGGTCCTCTGCAGAGTATGTTCGACCAGGGTCATATGTTGTACAGTTGGAAGCTGTCTGCGTCAGAAAGTTGGTGAAGTCACCAATGTACTACACCAACCAGAAGCGGCGAGGTTGTTTGTCCAAAGGGTATTAATTCTTGATGTTGATATATTCAAGACCAAAAACAACAAACAACTCATTCATTCAAAGAGAGATATTCAAGCTTCAAAACAGCAGAGACATGATAGATTGCATTATTGCTTCTTGTACCAGCTGTTACTTTGATTGCTTGTAATCGTGCTTATATTGTATGAATCATTTCGCTTGTGATAGAAACATTTCAAGCTTGTGTGAATCATTGTAAGAACCTAGTTGTGAGCAACTTAGTGTCTTACGTCAAAGTCTATATTAATCAGTTAGGATTAGTATAATGGGCAGTGTTGTATCTGCTTAGGCTCGGTTAAGTAATAGGTGATATTACTTTGTGTGGAGATTAGTAGGTTAATCTCAAGTTGTAAACTATGTTTTACTTTTGCTTGTGAAGTTTAGTAAAAACAATTTGAAAATCCCTGTGAGACAGGTCGTGGTTTTACTCCCTTGAGCAAGGAGGTTTCCATGTAAAGTTGTGTGTACAATCTTTACTTTCAGCATTTATTTACTTTAAGTATTTATCTGCTTTCTGTCAATTGTAAATCGTGCTGAGGACCTGGTCCTATCGTAGCTAAGTAGACGCATACATTTCAACAAATGGTATCAGAGCTTGACTTTTTGATTTGGGTAACACCAAGAAAAGAAAAGATTCGAAGGAATGGCTGCTCCACCAAATATGGAGGAGGGTCAGTCATCTACCAGACCACCCCACTTCAATGGACAATACTATGGGTGGTGGAAGAATCGCATGCATGATTACATCAATGTTGAAGACACTGAGTTGTGGGACGTGATTCTTGATGGACCGTACATTCCCACGAATGAGGTGAAAGATGAAGAGCTCGACTGTTATCAAAACCAGAAAGGAGTACAATGAAATGGACATGAAGAAGATAGAGAAAAATTATAAAGCAAAGAAGATTCTAGTATGTGGAATCGGGTCAGATGAGTACAACCGAATCTCTGCCTGTAAGACAGCCAATGAGATATGAGACTGTCTCCAAACAACCCATGAGGGAACAACACAAGTGAAAGAGTCTAAGGTCGATATGCTTACGACTCAGTATGAAAACTTCTGTATGAAGGACGGTGAAACCATCTTCGAGATGAACTCAATATTTAGCTCCATAACCAACGAACTGAGATACCTTGGTGAACCTACTCCCTTAGGCAAACAAGTTCGAAAGATTCTCAAAGTACTTCCCAAGTCATGGGAAAGCAAAATGAATGTTATAACTGAAGCAAAGGATCTGAAGACGCTTGCCATGGATGAACTGATTGGAAATCTCCAAACTCATGAATTGAACAAGCAACAGGGGACAAACATGAAGGAGGGAAAGAAGGAGAAATCAGTTGCATTGAAAACATCTCAAAACGATGTGACTGAGGAGGAGGATGAAATGACATAAGTCACTAGAAGGTTTCAGAAGATTATCAAGAAGCATGGAGGCTTTCAAAAGAAAGCTTCGACCAGTAGTGCAGCAAATGTAAATGATCTTTGTCATAAATGTGGCAAACCTGGTCATTTTATGAGGGACTGCCCCAGCCAGAAGCAAGAAACTCATGATTTCAGACCTCGCAGAAAGGACCAGGTCCTAGACCATGCCAAGAGGAAAGTTCATGCTGATCAACTGGTGAAGAAAGCTTTGGTTGTATGGGGAATACATCTAGCGAGTCTGAGGAAGAGACAAACAGTCCAGAAGATGTCTCGATGATGGCTGTGGAAGATGATGAAACTATCTACAATTCCATTTTCTCACTAATGGAAAATTCTGACGATGAAGAAGATCTGAATGAGGAAACCCTTTTTTTTATCTTAAGGATTATCTAGATACTCTTTCCATTAATAGATTGAGAAAACTTGCTGCTCTATTAATTGACTCAGTTGATGAACTAACTTCTGAAAATTTGACGATGAGTGAAATGCTGAGGTTGTGCGAGGATGAAAACTCAGCTCTCAACTCTCAAATATCTGAAATGAGTGTTAGGATAGGTATCCTTGAGACCTGTAGTCTGAAACCCAGCGAGGAACCTGGTACCTCTGAGGGTGGGAAGCGAAAACTGAGTAACTTTGAGGTTGAACTAGAAGAGAAACTTAAGACCTCTGAGTCTAAGTTAGTTGCCTCCCTGGAAAGGAACTCTCAACTAGTGAAGGATATGTGTAAGATCAGAGAAGAGTTGAACCACTCCCTCAAATGGACTGACTCGTCTAAGATACTCTCTAACTTAGCAAATCAGAAGTTCAACAACAAAAAGCGATTAGGTTGTAGACAGATAGAGCCTCCCTACAATCCTCATACTAAGTATGTGTTTGTCTCTAACAATCGTGGAAAAAATGGTCATTTGAAAGAAAAATGTGAGATTTTTAGAGGAGTAAAAGAAAGGCAGGAGAAGTTTCTTAAATCAAGAAAGGTTTTTGAGATAAAGAAAAGGGTACCTGGTCCCGGTTACCACTTTAGCAAGAACACTTTACCTCCATGGGCAGGAAGGTTTCTCATTAAGCCTTTTAACAGTTTTTGGGAACTCCATTTGAAGTGGGTTCCTAAGTCTAATAAGTGATTCTTATGTAGAAGATAGGAAACAGTCAGTGCTGGTACATGGATAGTGGATGCTCAAGGCACATGACTGGAGACACTCTAAACTTCCTCTCTATAGAAGCACACCAAGGCGGTGGTGTGTCATTTGGTGGTGGAAAGAAGGGTTCCATTCTTGGTATTAGCAAGATAGGAAGAACAATTGATCATTCCATAGACAATGTACACTATGTGGATGGTTTGAAATACAATCTCTTGAGTGTATCTTAAATCTGCAACAAGGGAAATGAAGTCAAGTTCATGTCTAATAGGTGTCTGGTTACAAACTGTGTAACTAAAAGAGTTGTTATGTCTGCCAAAAGAGTCAAAAATATGTATGTTGCAGATCTTGACTCTATTGAATGGGACAGTCTTTCATGCTTGAGCGCTCAAACTGATGATCCAAATCTATGGCATCGGAGATTGGGTCATGTAAGTACTTCTTTATTGAACAAGCTTGTTGCAGGGGACTTGGTCCGTAGATTGCCAAAGCTGAAGTTCTCAAATGATTAAGTCTGTGATGCTTGTGCAAAAGGGAAACAAACAAGATCATCCTTCAAAGCCAAGAAAGGCATGACCACAACCAGACCTCTAGAGCTTCTTCATATGGACCTATGTGGACCAGGCATAATTCAAAGCAGAGGAGGTAAGAAGTATATTCTTGTAGTTGTTGATGACTTCTCCAGGTTCACCTGGAACATATTTTTGCGGACTAAGGATGAGACGGTCGGACTTCTGATCACATTTGCCAAAGCTATTCAACTGAAGGTCAACTGCATGATTGCTAGTATCAGATATGACCATGGCACATAATTTGAGAACTCTAAGATTGAAGGCTTTTGTGCTAAAAATGGAATCAATCACAATTTCTCTGCACCAAGAACTCCTTAACAAAATGGAGTTGTTGAAAGAAAGAACAGAACATTGGTGGATATTGCAAGAACTATGCTGATTGACTCAGGGCTTGCAATGAATTTTTGGGTAGAAGCAATCAACACAACATGCTATGTTACAAATAGGTGTCTTATCAAGTTTGTGATCAAGAAAACACCTTATGAATTGTTGAATGACAGAAAACCTTCAATTTCTCATCTTAAGCCATTTGGGTGCAAATGCTTTGTACTGAATAATGGAAAGGATGACCTTGGCAAGTTTGATGCCAGGAGTGATGAAGGGGTGTTTGTCGGGTACTTTTCTACTATGAAGGCCTACAGGGTTTTTAACAAAAGAACTCTATGTGTTGAAGAGAGCATGCATGTGATATTTGATGAATCTGAGAAAAATAATGAGCACAAAAAAAACAATGAGTTGGAGGAGCTGATCAAGAGAACACAGGATAAGGCAATTCAAAATCCTAGAAACAAACAGGTTACAAAAGAAAATGATGCAGATCACACAGGGGACCCTCTGGTTTAGCCCAGGAGGTATTATCTCAAAATCCAGAAGATGATGAAGGTGAATCTGATGCTGATGTGGAAGAAGAGATTACCAGAAAGTTCGGATGGAAACATCAATCCTCACATCCACTGGACAATCTCATCTCTCCACTTGACTCCGAAATACAAACAAGATCCAGAACAAGAAATCTAGTTGCATATTCAACCTTCATATCATCCATTGAGCCTAAGAGTATCAAAGAGGCTTTACATGATGCATATTGGGTAACATCAATGCAGGAAAAACTTCATCAGTTTGAGAGAAGCAAGGTGTGGCACTTGGTCCCCAGACCACTCAACAGAACCATTATTGGGACAAGATGGGTCTTCTGAAACAAACTTGATGAGCATAGGATCATCACCAGAAACAAGTCAAGACTCGTGGTGCAGGGATACAATCAAGAGGAGGGGATTGACTATGACTAGACCTTTGCTCCTGTAACCAGAATAGAAGCTATTAGAATCCTGATAGCCTTTGCCGCCCACTTGGAGTTTAAACTGTTTCAAATGGATGTCAAGAGTGCCTTCTTGAATGGAAATATGAAAGAAGAGGTGTATGTCAAGAAGCCTCCAGGTTTTGACGATGCAGACCTGCCAAATCATATGCTGAAGTTGGATAAAGCTTTGTATGGTTTAAGCTCTCAGAGCTTGGTATGAACGTTTGTCAAAATTCCTCCTTGCAAATGGGTTCAAAAGAGGTAAAATTGATAATACATTGTTCCTAAAATCCAAAGGTAATGAGTTGTTGATTGTGCAGGTATATGTAGATGATATCATCTTTAGATCTACTTTTGATTCGCTGTGCAAGAAGTTTTCTAATTTAATGAGTAGTGAATTGAAATGAGCATGATGGGGAGCTTACTTTCTTTTTGGGACTTTTGATCAGACAGTCTTCTCAGGGCACATCCATATGTCAGGAGAAGTATATAAAAAAATTGCTGAAAAAGTTCAATTTGCATGAAGCAAAAGTCCTTGATACTCCTATGAGCACAATTGTGAAACTTGACCTGGATGGAGATGGAATTGAAGTAAATCAGACCATGCACAGGGGAATTATTGGGTCACTTCTGTATCTCACTGCTAGCAGACCTGACATAGTCTTCAATGTAGGGATGTGTGCAAGGTTTCAAGCAGCACTAAAGGAATCACACTTGAAGGCATCCAAGCGAGTTCTGAGTTATTTGAAGGGCACACAGGACATGGTCCTATTCTATCCCACTGGTGACTCCTTTGATCTAATTAGTTATGCTGATGCTGATTATGCAGGTTTCTTATTGATCGAAAGAGCACATCAGGCATGACACACTTTCTAGGATCATCACTGATTTCATGGGGGACTAAGAAGCAAAACTCAGTGGCACTGTCTATAGCTGAAGTAAAATATGTAGCTACTGCATCTTGCTGTGCACAACTACTATGGATCAAGCAGCAACTGGAAGACTTTGGCGTTCTCACAGACATTATCCCTCTAATTTGTGATAACACCAGTGCAATGAACATGGCCAAGAACCCTGTTCAGCATAAGAGGACAAAGCACATAGATGTGAGGCATCACTTTCTAAGACAAAAGATCAATCTGGGGAGATCTTACCCTGCTCGCCGACGTTAGTTCTATCTGGTGAGAAATCTCAAAACTCAAAAAACCAATCAGTCATAAAACCAAGTGCTGACCCTCCCACTAAAGAACTTGAAAAATTCTCTAGGGGAGTGTCTTCTGCTATGTCTGAAATGTTATTTAATGGAGATCTGCTGGAAGAAAATGAGTCGAATACTCTAACAGTAGGGGAAGAATTAGTGGCTGTACAAAGTTTGGCCTCTCTTAGAGGCGATGTTCAACCAACCTTGCTGGAACAAGAGTTGGGGTCTCCGGAGCAGATCCCTCACAATGTTCTACCTATGTTTGACCAAAACCCTAGGTCGTCTGATGTTAAGAGTGTCAAGGAAGAGGAAGATGAAGTTCCTTTGAAATGGAGTAGAAAAGGGGTACGAGGAGCCAACAACTTAACAATTGGTGTCCCTGATTTGGAAATAGTTAAGAGTTCTCCTAAGGCTGTTCTTACTAATGAGCTCGCTGAGTTTGGAAAAGAAAGAAAAAGAAAAAGGAAGGGAAAGTTGGTTGAGTCCCACTCAAAAGGGGACAAGAAGAGGTATGGGACTAGGAGTGAAATGTAGAAAGTTATGGGGAGTGCCATTGCAGCGAATGTAATTCAAATGGAGAGGATAATGAAAAGAAGACGGGAAGGTCACTTTCCTGAAGAACCCACATCAACTCCTTTTCTTGTTGGGACCAGTGATACTGAATCTGATGATATCACTGCATATGTGGCGAAACGAAGAAAGAAAGCTTAGGTTGAGAGGGTTAAATCGAAGGGAAGTCAGAAGTCTGTAAAGAAATCTCATGTGAAGAAGGAGAGAGTGAAGAAAAAGGTTACTGTTAAATCAAATCAAGATAAGGGACCAGGTCCTAGTGTTCCAAAACAAGTTGCAGACAAGGAAATGACCAGGGAAGAGCGCATAGCTGAAATTGAGAACCAGAAAGTGCTGAACAGAGTTTTTGATCCTGATATTATAACCAAATTTGGTATGTCCAATCTCTTTGATGCTGTTTCTCGACAAGGTTGGGGACATCTATTTCAACCCCCAGAATCTTATTTGCATGAACTTGAGGTGCGTGAATTTTACTACAAAATGGAGTTGTTAGAGGATGGAGGAATCAGGACTTCTGTCAAAAATATTAAGATCTTTTTGGATAAGGAAACTTTAGGGATCATTCTAGGTGTGCCTACGAGAGGAATCCGGTCAATTGAAGGCTGCAAGCCATCCAATGAGTTCTCAGAACAGGCTACAATGCATGAGGACATCAAGCATGTAGGAATGCCAAAGAAGTTTCTCAAAGGAGAATATCAACTACTCTTTGAGTTCATTAACAAGGTGATGGTACCAAGGATGGAGAAGAGAACTGTAGCATCTGCTGCTGATTTATTTCTCATGGAGAAGCTGGATGAACTTGAGGAAATAAATCTCCTTGCTATAATGCTTGAACATATGCACAGGGTGATGACATGGAAATTGGCAAAGCACGGTATCCCGTATGGCTACTTGCTGAATTATGTGTTCAAACATTTCGAAGTGTCTTTGGGACAAGGGGTACCTTGTACCACCAAGAAAATGGTCACTGCTGCTACCCTTCTAGAATGTGAGTATGTGGAAGGAAAGGCCAGTGGTAGGTCTCAGGAGGCAGATCTTCTAGAGCAACAATCCTCTCTTAAATGAGAGTTGACTGATCTCACAGTGATCTTAAATGATAAGGAGGTTGAGATTGCGCAACTGAAATCTCAGCTGCAGAAGGCTGTTTCAAAGGGACCTGGTACCAGTGGTGTAGATAAGCAAGTGGTGCATAAGTTGAGCGCTGAGAATGAGCAGCTGCTGAAGACAAATGTCTCACTCAGTGAGGAAGTCAAGGCTCTCAACAAGCAAGTTATTCAGGCTGCAAATGAGCGAATGTCCTTGCTCATGCGTACCTTTACTCCCCTTCTCCTCCGTCCTAAACGAGTCTTTTTTCCCTAGTTTCTTTTTCATTCCTGGTTTAAAAACTCTAGTGGCTATGTGTATTATTTTGACTGACTATTGTGGTCAGTTTTTGTGATCTATTGCTAATTGCTACTGTGCCCTGTTCAATATGGTTTAATATTATCTTTATGCTTACATGTACATGCTCTGTGTGGCCCATGGCCCTGATTTCTTAAATGTTTTGCATATAACTCGCATATGTTTACTGCTATTCCTTTTCAATGAGGTCAAAAGGGGGAATTTTTTGGTAAACTATTGTGAAATTAGAAGGGAACTGAACAAATGAGGAGGAACAGTGATAGAGGGAATAGATGACAAGGGGAACTAATGTAATTTTTGAATGAATGCTTAACACTCATGTGAGGTTGCTTGTAGGTTGTTTGTCATCATAAAAAATGGGGGAAATGATCAGTCTTAATGCTCCTAGATGTTTTGATGATCTCCTCACAAGTGCAAGGACCCGATCCTTTACAGAGTATGCTCGACCAGGGTCATGTGTTATACAACTGGATAGTTGTCTGCGTCAGAAAGTTGGTGAAGTCGCTAGTGTACTACACCAACCAGAAGCGACGAGGTTGTTTGTCCAAAGGGTATTAACTTTTGATGTTTTTATTGTATTGTCCTAAATTTTGCAATAAAAAAAGTTTTCGCGGGCGAATATTTACTCTTTCAATCCCTATTTCATTTGTAGGGTTAACTCGTGACTTCTCAGATCTCAGAATACATGAATTAATCTCTGGTTCGTTATTCAAGATCAAAAACAACAAACAACTCATTCATTCAAAGAGAGATATTCAAGCTTCAAAACAGCATGACTTGATAGATTGCATTATTGCTTCCTATACCAGCTGATACTTTGATTGCTTGTAATCATGCTTATATTGTATGAATCGTTTTGCTTGTGATAGAAACGTTTCAAGCTTGTGTGAATCATTGTAAGAACCTAGTTGTGAGAAACTTAGTGTCTTACGTCAAAGTCTATATTAATCAGTCAGGATTAGTATAGTGGGTAGTGTTGTATCTGCTTAGGCTCGGTTAAGTAATAGGTGATATTACTTTGCGTGGAGATTAGTAGGTTAATCTCAAGTTGTAAACTGTGTTTTACTTTTGCTTGTGAAGTTTAGTAAAAGCAATTTGAAAATCCCTATGAGACAGGTCGTGATTTTACTCCTTTGAGCAAGGAGATTTCCACGTAAAGTTGTGTGTACAATCTTTACTTTCAACATTTATTTACTTTAAGTATTTATCTGCTTTCTGTCAATTGTAAATCGTGCTGAGGACCTGGTCCTATCATAGCTAAGTGGACGCATATATTCCAACAGAGGTGTATTGCCCAATTTGACTCGTCAAGAATGGACTCATACTACGTATGGGACACTATGTTACCCCGTCCTACATGCCCAAGATTATTGAAAGAAAATTCAACACATGAAACTAAAATTAAATTTTTATTCCACCCATTACAATAGACCCCGTTGTATAGACCATAACCCCGCTATATGTACGTTGTTGTAGTGGCTTCCCAACCGCTATAGCGACATTGAGTAAATCAGAAATATAAGAGGGAGGGGAATGGATTTTCATGCCCATTCCAAAACTCTCTCAACTTCCTGATCACTTCATTCAGAAATGTCAAACAAGGTAACCAGACTGCGTACCCTAGTCTCTTTACTATGGTCTCCCAACTCATGATTTCAAATCAATAGGTTAACAAATGGAACCCGCTGAGGAACGAGTTATGGGCCCGGACTACCCTACCAGAGATTTCTAGATGCTCCTAGCAGCTAGAGGTTTAGGGAGATACGGAGGTCAAGTTTCTATTCAGAGAGGGCATTCAATATGATAGGGGTGGCTGAGTAGGCTCCCGCCTTTACTCCTCGTCCCCCTCCATCCTAACGTGTCTGTTATTTAGTCTCATGTCCTTCTGTTTCCTTGCTTCCTGTCCTTGTAATAGTGGGAATGAACTTGTTTTGGCTGTACTCAAATGTTAGTGTTGGGATACTATAATGCTATTGCCCTGTTCTATTATTTCTCTCTTCTCTTTTTACATGTTTGCTTATGTGCTATGCTGCATGTGGCTCTGAATTCCATACTTTTTTGCATGATACTTGTGTATATTTACTACTCTCCTTTTTAATGATGTCAAAAGGGGGAATATATTGTACATGTTATTTGTGGTTTTAAGTTTTTAGTAACACAAGAGGTAGGAATGGTGACAGGGGGAATGAATGAATGAAACTCAATGTGAGGTGGTTTGTTTGTCATCATCAAATACGGGAAAAATGTTATATTTCAGATGTTTTGATGATTCTTACAAATGTAGGGACTAGGTCCCTGACAGAGTTATTATTGTCCAGGTTCAGAAAGGAGTACAACTGTAAAGTTGTCATGTCAGGCGGTTGGTGAAGCAAGTCAATGTACTTCACCAATAGGAGCGGACGAGATTGCTTGTCCATTGGTTAATAATTCTTCTAGATTGATATATTCAAAGGAACAAACAACTTTATGATTCATTCATTTAAAGTGAGCGAGTGAGTCTTTCTAAGAAATCAAACTTAAAATACAGCAAGGGACCTGATCAACTAAAGAGGTGCAATATGGGTGTGTTGTTGTTGTGAATGTTGGTATTGTGCTAAACTTGTAGGATTCGTTTCACTCTTATAAGAAATGTTTCAAACTCTTGTGTGTACGTAGTGAGTGTAAGAACTTTGTTAGAGTTAACTTTGTGTCTTATGGTTTGAAGTCTATATTAATTAGTGATACTTAATATATATAGTGGGTAATGGATGCATGCATTGTTTTGGCTCAGTAAGTAATAAGAGTATTCCTTAGTGTGAGATTAAGCGTTTAGTCTCATTGTTGTAAGTTGAAATTTCTATTCACTTTTGCTTGTGATTAGTGAAGGCAGTTGAAAATCCTATGTGACAGGTCGTGGTTTTACTCCATTGAGCAAGGAGGTTTCCACGTAAAAACTCGTGTGCTTGCTTCACTTTGAATTATTTATTTTCGGCACTTTTATTTTGTCTGGGACCTAGTCCTGTGATCACTGATGGACGCATACATTCCAACACTTTACCTTTGGTTACACCAATGATGTCAATCATCTCATCCTTCTGGAAAGAAACATCAACTGGAACCTAAAATGTTTAAACTTCTATTCTAATTGAAAATAACAATAGAAAAGCAAGTAACAGTTTCCAATAGTTGAACTAAAATGGGAGCTAAAATAGCAATTAGTAGCTAGTAAGTAGCAAGTAATAAGTAGCAGTATCGAGATCACTCTAGTGGAACTCCATAATAGAACTAATGAAGCAATACCCAATGAACTTACTATTTACTTATCTATCATTCCTCTCTCGTAAAACCTTCGAAAATTAAGTGTTTTTTTTGTAGTGTTTGTTTACATCCCCATGTGTATGCTGAACATTCAGAGAAGTTTGAGTGTTTTTATCCACCATCTTCAGTTTCAGGTATTTATCATCCGGGCCCGGCCAGTGGCGGACCTATGTAGTCACTTATGGGTGCTTAAGCACCTACTACCTTTCGTGTCAACATTCTTTTTTATGTATAAAATTTAGAAATGTATTGAAATATATTAACTGAGCACCCATTATATGTAACAATTTTTGAGCTAAAAATAGTTGAGCACCCATGATACAAAATTTCTGGATCCGCCACTGGGCCCGGCCACCTGCCCCTCACCCCTCCCCCTTTTTTCAAAAAACTTCTTTAATATTCATGTGTTTGAGACAAAGCAAAGTTCTGTGACTTCTAATTGCATTAGGATTGATTGTTATGGGATTCAATATATGTATAAGTTTAGTTTTTATTTTTCATGTATGACTATTAATTTTAGGAGATAAATACTTTTATATAATATATATATTTAAATTAAAATATTATATATGTCAGTACAGTGGCATCAAATTTGTAAGATTTTGTTACATTAACTTATGAGTTGTCACTTCTTCTTCCTTTTTGTTGTATGTTTTGATTTTCATTTCATAGTACAGAGAAAATCCAATAATATATGTATCATTTGCAATATAATTTTTTATTAAGTATTTTAAGATAAATGTATGATGTACGTTTCCAGAGACTAGTGTTATTAAATAAAGTTGACATAATATATAAATGTGACTTTTAACTCGACCTTATCTAAGATTTATGCCCTCTAAATTTGAGTTAGAGTATGCACAACTGGATACTTAGACTCAATGAGAGTTGACTGGCTTTTCTTTGGTTTCGTGGAAACAATCCATGCAAGTACTATTCCAAAGTCTTTGGAAATAATGATTTCAATCAATTTCCTTACCCCTCAGTTTACGCAATTCACCAGTATTCTTGTGTTTTTGTCAATGTGATGACATTTCAATAAAGTTTGTGGAAATCACAACCATTTTACTCTTATTAGTATGTTTTAAAAAAAGAAATCATTTTATGATCTATAATGAAAAAAAATAGTAGTAATAATTTTGTAATGTTATCTACTATTTTATGGATTTCATAGTTAAACTATCTGATGAGCGGAGACATATATAGGGGGTTCAAATCAATTGAACCTGCTTGGTCGATCGATGTTCACGTTGAATGTCATATTCCTCCTCCATGAAGTTTTAATATGAGTTCATGGGTTTTAATTTGTAGTTTATGTATTAATTAAACTAGCAAAACAAAAACAGTTTAGTGGTTATTAACCTATTCACTCTTAAACGAATATTATGATTACTGTATCTCTTGTCCCTTACGTTACATATTACATATAATAAAATTTCTTGACTATAATATGTTCACTACTGTTTTTCTTGATGATGCCGTGAAGACTTGGGCAAATACCAATATATATATAGTATAAACAACGTATATGAATATACCCCTCAATTTTGCGATTTAGAGCTGATATAACCCTCGTTACAAAAGCGGCTCACATATATCCTATTGTTACACAAATGTCCCAGATATACCCTTTTGGTCTAACAGGAGTGAAAAAAGTACAATTTTAAATTTAGTTTTTTTTTAAAATTATATATATATATTATTTACTTGAGTTTATTTTGATGGTCAAATTTAATTTTTAGCTCATTTTCTTATAAAATTTATCACACATGCCCCATTGTTTTTTTACAAATACCAAAAAAAAATTACAATATAGCCGCAAAAAAAAATTAGTTTTGGATTTTTTAAAATCTTTTTCTCTTTTTCCATACACAGTTTTTTTTATTTCCCATATTTTTACATAAAAAATGAAACAAAAATTAAATAAGAATAATAAATTCAAATAACGATAAACAAATAGATTTATTAGAGAGATATTTAAAATTCAAATTAGCCGCTGAATCAAAGAAGTAAAACAAAAAAATCATGCGTGATAAAGAATAGATATACCTTGAACTTTGCTAGAAGGATCATATATAACCGTATATTGATTTTTAAAAAAAAAATCCAAATTTTTTTTTGAAAATTAATGTTTTCATTTCCATTAGATAAAAAGGGTATATGTGAGCAATACTTGTAACGGTAGGGTATATATGAGCTAGTTTTTTAACGGTAAGGGTATATGTGAGTCACTTTTGTAACGAGAGGGTATATCAGCTCTAAATCATAAAGTTGAGGGATATTTTAGTTCATTTTCCCTATATCATATATACATTGTTATACATTATTTATACACTATTCGATACATTACATAACTATTTATACAATATCAATACATCACATATTAATGTAGCTATTTTGTTAATATTTTTTTGTCACCTGTACATTTATGTAAGAAGCCCGTTTTAAAAAATCTCCAAAATTCTTTATCTAGATTCTTACTTCATTTTCCATCTTTTCAAGGATTATCATCATTTTGTAACAATTCCGATAGCATTTCTTAAAACGTTAGGAATCATTTAGTGTGAGATATAAGATATAATAATATAGTCTTGAGATTACTTGTTCCATCATTTATATCTTAGTGATAAGATAAATTATCCCATACACATGATGAAATAACTTATATAGGGATAATTAATCCGGGATAATTTCTTCCCATTGAAATGACCCCTTAATGTCTATGTCATGTTTCTATTATCAAAATGAAAAAGAAACAGAGTGAGAACACAAAGTACATGCAAATTTTGATATTCCCAGCTTGCAACAGAAGAAAATAATTCCATTATAGAAGAAATAATATATGCCTTGTTACATATTCTCACTGTTCCACCACTTCTCCAAAACAATCCATCAGCCACCCCAAATGATTACAAGGTTTATTAACTCAACATAGAAGCCAAATAGCTAACAGTCCCCAAAAGTGGAAGAGCATACACTACAGAGCATGTTGGTTGAACTAGAGTGTCCATTGGAAATGCCATCTAATGAGTAATAGCTTGCCGGTGTTTCTCTTGCTTCACCTGCTTGTATAGGATCATCTTATTGCCCCTTGCTGCTATAGTCCCCTAGCTCTTGCTTTGCTCATAGAGAAATACGACCACCTTTGTTTGACCAGAGTTATACATAGAATGAGGAAAAAGAAGAATGTGGAACCTCCAGATATCAATGTTGGGACGAGCATTAATAGAGACAACGAGAGAGTCTGCTTTTATGAAAAAACAAACCTAGAGTAGCCATGTCCAACATAATAGTCTCATTGAGGTGGCTTTGAGTTACCAGTTTCCTTTAATAGGCTCATGACAGTTCCCATTGAAAGCTCTGAAAGAAGCTGCTTTTGAACTCAAACTATACCCAAAACTGCTGCTTGCAATATAGGAAAGGCTAGGATCTCAATGCCAAATGCAGGGTGGTCTAACACCAAAGTCACTCGCATTTGTCCTTCAACTACTTACTATAGGTGACGGAAGAATGCTTAGGTAACACATACAACAAAAGATGATAGGGAGAAATCAGCTGCTCCGGTAATAACAGCACCCTTGCTTCTGATCTCCAGGAGATAATTCAGTGCTTCTGCTGTGATGATCTCACCAGGAATTAGAGCTGGAATACCAGGTGGATAAGGACATACAAGCTCTCCACAAATTTCACCGAGGCTATCTCTTATGCTGACTTTACGTTTTGTAGCAAAGAAGGCCTCTCTAGGGCTCATGCTTATTCTAATATCATCAAGGCATACAAAATGATTTACATTTTTGCCTTCATCTTTCACAGGTTGAGAAAAGTGAGAAGTTTGTGATAGATGCTTTAGACCAGCTACAAGCCGAAGGACATGATCTCTTTGAGTCCCTAAGTTAAATGCCAAAGTAAAGGATTTGGTCCCAACAAGTTCACAAACAACACCAAAATCATTGCACAATATATCATCTGCTTCAAAACCTGAAAGACCTAACTGCCATACACCAATGGTGAGTCGCAATGGGTCGATCTGGAAAAAACTCGAGAAACTTGGAAACTCAAGGATTGAGATTCCAGGAATTTTACTAATCAAGCTTCTTGATTCCAGAGCCAAGTCTATTGCTTTGTCAAAAATAGCCTCTCTATTTTCACTTAATTGGGCCCTGGCGGCATCCAGAGATGCTAAAAGCAGATAACTAGGGCTACTACTTTGAAGCATTTGTAGGCTTTTGCTGATTCTTTCTCTATCTACAAGATTTCCTTGCATGTGCAACATAGATGATTGCGTAAGCGAACACAAAACTTTGTGAGTAGACTGTACAGCAAGATCAGCTCCCTGGCTGAGGGATGAGCTAGGCAGCTCTGGGTGAAATCCTAAATGGGCCCCATGAGCCTCATCGACAATTACGGGGATATTATATGAATGACAAATATGACAAATCTCATCCATGTTGCTGCATATACCATGATAGGTAGGGGAGACAACCAAAAGGGCTGCTGCTTTTCGGCCTTCCATTTCTAGCTCTTTGATTGCATCATTCACCTACATAACAAGAACTTCATCTTTTTATGGATACAAGTGTAATAGTCTTTTAAACACTTTTATAAATTTATCACTAGTTTGCATAATTTTACACTTAAAAAATCATTCCACTTATGCATTCAAGATAATTTAATTCTTACATAAAGACAACTTTGAGAAAGATGCATGTCATGATGTTGTACTTGCCTGTGATGGAGTGATGCCACCAGCAACATCCCATTTGAAATCATATTCAGGGACGATATACTTTGGGAGTGCACCAGACAATACCATGGCAGATATGGCTGAGATATGAGAATTCCGTGGGAGAATAAGAGTATCTCCAGGTGAACAAGTCGCCATAATGGCCGCGTGAATTCCACATGTACTACCGCCAACAAGGAACCATGTTTCCGATGCTCCAAAAAGTCTTGCTGCTTGTTTTTGTGCTTCGAGAATGGGACCTTCTGGTGAAAACAGATTGTCAAGCTCCGGAAGCTCAGGCAAATCATGAAGAAACGGTTTTGCACCAATGAGCTGAGTTAATGATGATGGTGCTGCTTGTCCTCTGTTATGGCCAGGAAAATGAAAACTTGCAGCATTTTCTTCAGCTGAAGCTTTTAAAGCACTAACAAGTGGAGGAAGTTCACTTGGACTGGCAGCAGCACTTGGAACACAAGAAATTTCTGTTAAAGGAACTCCATTATATCCTACAGAGCTAGTATAGTTCTTGTTTTTCCCGAGCAATAAATCATTCCTTTCCTGCAATACATGTTCAACTAATACCCATGTTAAACGTTGAAAAGGAAGACGTCATTGTGATGAATGGTATATAATCAAATGAGTTGTTCACACAGTCATTGCAACATTTCTTTTTACCAAGTTTCAATACAAGAATTTCCAAGTATTCAGTGTGACAGTAATCAGATACGAAAACAAACGGGCAGCACAAAATCTGAAGATACCTACAGTAAACCGATACGAATCTCTCCAAATGAAATGAAATATATACTTGAAGTATCAAAATTCTAATTGACCCATCAATTGAAATGCAAAATTGAAAATCTAAAACCTACATTTCACCCAAAAAAAAATGCTAACATCAAGAAACATCATAAGCCCTAAAGCTAGATTATGTGATTTCTTAGCCCTAATCTCAACCTACATTTTACCAAATTCTCCAATCTCCACTGGTATTAAAGAAAATTTCCAAATTCTTCCATTTCTAAGCTATGATTATCAAACTGCAACACAAAGATATAGAGAAATTCGAAAAAAAAAAAATTGAACTTGGAAAAACCCACTTGGGAAATGCAAGGTGTTAGTCTTGTACAAGGTCTGAAACTCCAGTTGTTGCAGCAAAAATTCCCAAGAAAGCTCTGCGATGAAAAGCAATAAAAAAGGGTCAAATATGCAAATGAACTGAAGCAAGTAACATAACAGAAGCAATCAAATTCGGATACAGTACCATATCCAGACAAGTAGAAGCCATTGTTGGCTTCTTGAGAAATGGCTATAGATAATTATTCTAACAAACACTATTTATTTATGGCTAAACTACTTGCTAAGAAATAAATAAATGTTTTTGGAAATCATTTTATTAGAGGATAAATAGATATTTTAAAGTTAAATTATTACTAAATATATAATCACGCAAAAATCAATGACTTGTTAGATCACAAGTTTTAAATTTTTTTTTTATTGAGTGTCAAAAACACATCTAATTTTGTTTTTTGAGATAATAATTTACTTAATTTTTGTCAAAGTGGAATGTTTGGTCCATGTGAAGTGTGACGTGACAATTTTTTTAAATAAAAGAGAGAGTGTATTACAGCACCATGGTGAGAGTGTTATAAAAGAGAGATGTGTGTTTCTCAAACTAATAAGTTATAGTTTAGGTACGAAACTCACACTCTCAACAATTTAGATATGAACTAAAAAAAGAGAGAATAATTTAAGTGTGTTTTTGACACTGATCTCTTATTTATTTCTTAAACTTTATGTCAAGTCAAACTACGTCACATAAATTTAAATGAAAAAATTATCATTTAGTAAAATGGTAACCTGGGCGCAGATCTACTAAGGCTCAAGGGTGTGATGTGCATATATCTATCTAAAAACAACTTCGATTTTTTTCTTTTTCTTTAAATGAAGGATACTTTATCCCTAGGACATGAATCATGCTAAGTAAAACAAATGGACATTCTTCAAGCTATTAGAAATGGGAGACATTTTTTTCACATATTCCATCTATTTGAAACAAAGAATCACGAAAACATGGAAGGAGAATTTGATCTACGCTAGATATATCATTGACTCAAATATTTTATATTTTTTCAAGTATTCACACATTTCGATGTCATAAAAAATAGGGATAAAACAGAAGTACCTCTAGATTATGAATGAAATCTCAAAGAAACACCATAATTAAACTAAGGTCTTATTACCTCCGATCTAATTTTTTGTCCTTTTTTTACACTTTATTAGCTTACGTGGCATCCAAACATATCCCACATGCCTCAACTACGTGGAGTCATGGAGTGTGCCATGTAAGCCAAAAAGTATAAAATTACAAAAAAAAAAGGATTTTGGGGGGCGTGGGGGATATGACCTTAGTTTAGTTAAGTTATATTTCTGGGATCTCGATTATAGTCTAGGGGGTACTTGTGCTTTATCCCTAAAAAATAGGGAAATGTTGGTAGCTTAGTTGGTTGAGTATGGATACCTAATTTTTCACACCGTTCGATCTTCAAATATCATTTCTTTTTCATTTTTTCACTCATGATACTTAGAGACTGTTTTTATGTCCAAACACAACTTCAACCTTCAAATACCTTTTTCTTAATTTAACTTCAAAAACTACTTTTTTTTTCTTTCAAATATCAACTATTTCATGTCCAAACGCCTATTTCACATCATTTTAGAAAATATTATAATAAAAATATATTTAATTGATTTACTAAATATTGACCTATAAAATCCTAGTTAGAATTGGAGAAAATCTATCCAAAAATTTCAGCCTTGATATTTTTCACTTTGCCACTATAAATTCATCACCTACTATTTACTTTCTCTTTGGCCCTTCTTTAGTTTTTTCAATTTCAATACATTTTCTTCTGAGGTATTCATAAGTTCCTTTTCTCTTTTGCCTCTTCCTTGTTTTTGTTGTTTTCTAATATAAATTTTCTCAAACTTTCTTTTTTGAGCAGTTTATCAGAAACCTTATATGTATTTTTTTTAATTTCTTTGAATGGTTAATGTACATTGGTTGATTTTGTAGGTTTTATAATTTTGAGTTATTATTTTTTATTAATCTTGATTTGGTGTTGCATCGTTTTATTAATCTTGAATTTGTAACACCTTTTTTTTCTTCTTAGATTTGATAATTTAGAACTTTTATCCAATTCTATGATACTTCCTCTTGTTACTGTTGTATCAAATTTTATTTTTTAGTAGATTTTACTTGGGAAAATTGAAAACCGCAAAAATAGTTGTGATTTTTCGATAATACTTTTGTTTTTGATTTGCAAGGAAAGAGAAATATTACAAAAATATGTTCGTTAAAATTTTATTATATTTAGTATATATATTTCATCCAGTCTCAATCAAAAACATATCCTAGGGGAAAGGTTTCACTCTTTCTCCCCAAACTTTTTGATCTTATACAAAATTTATAATCATTTACCCTGAATCTAGTCTATAAAATCAAAAAGGGGTGGGGTCAACTATAAAAGGGAAGGTCACAATAATTAAAATATAAAAAACTTAGATCTAGAAAAAATAGAATGGAGAAGACGAGTTTGAGATTTTGAGAGAGTTTAGAGGTTTCCGATCAATCTTTGATTAGAAATCCAATGTCGCTTTTTTGTTTGATTTGCAGAGACATTTGAGGTTTAAGTTCGATCTTATTCTCATTTTTCCAATATCTCCTTTATTAAAAATATACAAAAAATATTTCTTCGTGTGTGAATGTGAAATTTTAGTTTTACAACTAAGTTGTTAACTAAAAAAAATTAGTAAATCGCTTCATATGACCTATGAAAAAGAACTCTGTTTTTTTTTAATTGAAATTTTGTTGGGCCTTTTATTAATAACTCAAGACAATGAATTAGGGGTTATAAAAAAGTTTTAAAATTAGGGATTGGTGACTCAAGTCTTAATTATTGAGTAGGGGTGACAATTTTTAAATTAAGAATTAAGGGGTTGAATTTTTAATCCCTAAGTTTTTTTATTTTACACTTTAGTCCATCTTATATAAAACCCTAAATAATAATAAATTGAGGAGAAAAAAGGGTACCAACGGCTCACTTTTTCCCTTTTTCTCTCTTTCTTATTCTTCCATTGTTGGGGACCATTGTTGCTGCTCTTCTTCTTCTTCATTCTTCTTCTTGTTCATCACCATCTTCTTCTGGTTGTTCATCATTTTTTTCTTCTTCAGTTGATATTCACATTGTACTGTTGCTTTCAGACCAATTTTCATTCATATATCATTGGGCATTACATCTAGGTGATTTTGGTAAGTAAACTAATGATTTTTACTCTAATTTTTCATTTTGATAGTTCTTCAAAAATTTACAGCCGCGTACCCAACATGTAAGTCATCTGTTGCAACAGATAGATTACCTGTTAGATACATATTACAATACCATGTCAAATTGAGACTGGACCAGAAGCTTGTCCTAACAGATAAGTCATTTATTGCAATCGATGAGTCATCTGCTGCACCAGATGTCTCATCTGTTGCAACAAAGGGCTTACCTGTTGGATACATATTATAGTATCAGACCAAGATGGGAAAGAACCAAAAGCTTGTCACAACATATAAGTCATTTATTGCAACATATGAGCCATCTGTTGCACCAGACGACTCATTTTTTGCAACAAATGACTTACCCGTTGGATACATGTTACAGTACCAGACCAAACTAGGACAAAACCAAAAATTTGTCCAAACAGATAAGTCATATATTGCAACAGATCAATTACTTGTTGCAACAAATGACTCATCTGTTACAATAATTGACTTACATGTTGCAACAACTCATTATGGTTGTTACATGAGGCACCTTGGAGAAAATATTCGAAACAATTTTCACAATGCAAAGATCGTATCTCATTTTTATAATGTAGCGAAAGCGTACAATAAAGTTGAGTTCTATGACAATTTCAATCAGATAAGGGATATGGTACCCAAAGCAGCCGAACATCTCGAATCAGTTGGATTTCATAGATGGAGCAACACATTTTTTCTGGGAAATAGGTGCAATATTATATATCGAGTATCTTGTTTAAGTTTTATATAATTATATATCTTATTAAGTTATTTTTTTGTATAGGTATAATATTATGACCCCAAACATTGTTGAATCCGTGGATGCAATGTTTGAAGTTGAAAGAGAATTTCCTATTGTCGCTTTATTTGATGAAATAAATATGAGATTTGCAAAATTATTTCATGAGAGGCGTATGGAGTAGGTCAACTCACCAAACATATTTGTTCCTTCAATGGAAAAACAAATATCAAATAATATAAATTTGGGAAACAAGTTATTGGCCCATCAAATAGCCAATTACAAGTTTAGTATCAACGGTCATGGTGATGTTGCCACGGTCGATCTTCAAAGAAGAACGTGCACATGTAGAGTTTTTGACTTGGACAAAATACCTTGTCCACATGCTATGGCAGCGCTTTGATCCCAATATGGTGCACAGTTTGAAAATCAGATCTATGAGTACTCGTCTTCATATTATTCGGTGGAAAAATACATAATTGCATATTGTGAGGAAATTATTCCGGTGCTTCCTGAAGATTCTTGGATTGTTCCTTTGGAGATTTTGGAGAGAGAAATATCTCCTCCATATGTTGACCCAAGCAAACCGAAAAGAAGGTGAACGAAGAGGAGGCGTGGAGTCGGGGAATCATTTCCTTCAAGAAAAAATAAGTGTTCAATATGTAAAAATATTGGACACAAGAGAACAACATGCCCGGTCTAAATGCTCTATAATTATTGTAATAGTGAAATAACTATTTTGTACTTAGTTATGAATTTGATAATTTTAACTCATTTTGGTAATTGTGTATGTTCATATTTATTATATAAAAAATATTAGTTATGCTCATCTGTTGCAACAAACTTTGCATATTTTGCATTAGATGCATTATCTATTGCATTATTTGTTGCAATAGAGAACCAATATGTTGAAAATAATCAAATAAATATAATCATATGTTGCAACAATTATAGTGAATCTGTTATAATAAATGTCTAATATGTATTATCTATTGCAATAAATGGCCCATCCATTGGAAATAATCAAGCATATATGCTCATCTATTGCAATGGATGCTTGATCTGTTGCAACATATGAGCATCAATTGCAATAGATGAGCATATATGTTTGATCATTTTCAACCGACTCTATATATATTTGATATGAAATGCTTCATTAACCCATAATTAGTGATAAATAAAGTTATTTAATTATAATTATCTTTTAATTAATAAGTTCAATTACATTTTCAATGTATGGTAGAGTAAATACATGATCAACTAACTGTATTCGTCTTAAATAAAGTGATAAATTGATTATTTTGATATGAAATGCTTCATTAGCCCATAATTAGTGATAAATAAAGTTATTTAATTATAATTACCTTTTAATTAATAAGTTCAATTACATTTTCAGTATATTGTAGAGTAATTACATGATCAAGTAACTGTATTCGTCTTAAATAAAGGGATCAATTGATTATTTTGATATGAAATGCTTCATTAGCCCATAATTAGTGATAAATAAAGTTATTTAATTATAATTACCTTTTAATTAATAATTGCATTTTCAATGTATTGTAGAGTAATTACATGATCAACTAACTGTATTTGTCTTAAATAAAATGATCAGTTGATTATTTTGATATGAAATGCTTTATTAACCCATAATTAGTGATAAATAAAGTTATTTAATTATAATTACCTTTCAATTATAAGTTCAATTAATTTTCAATGTATTGTAGAGTAATTACATGATCAAGTAACTGTATTCGTCTTAAATAAAGTGATCAATTGATTATTTTGATATGAAATGCTTCATTAGCCCATAATTAGTAATAAATAAAGTTATTTAATTATAATTACCTTTTAATTAATAAGTTCAATTACATTTTCAATGTATTGTAGAGTAATTACATGATCAACTAACTGTATTCGTCTTAAATAAAGTGATCAATTGATTATTTTGATATGAAATGTTTTATTAACCCATAATTAGTGATAAATAAATTTATTTAATTATAATTACCTTTCAATTATAAGTTTAATTATAATCTCAATGCATTATCTGTTGCAATAGATAACCCATCTGTTGAAAATAATCAAATAAATATGATCATCTGTTGCAATAAATGTAGAAATTTGTTACAACAAATGTCTAATATGTATTATTTGTTGCAATAAATGACCCATATATGCTCATCTATTGCAATGGATGATTCATCTGTTGCAACATATGAGCATATATGTTTGAACCGACTCTATATATATGTGTTATCTGTTGCAATAAGTAACTCATAACTTGCTGCAACATATGTCTATTTCCAATAGTATAATTTAACATTTTACAAATCTAAGAATAGAATGGAATTAATGGTAAAATAACTGAACATCTATTAAATATAAAATATTGTCATCAGCAATTACAAAATATGATTAACTAAATATGATAAGTGTTCATGAATTACAATCCATATTAGGTTCTTCAGCTTACAAAATATGACTTTGGCAGCCCATACCTTCTACAACTTCTGCTGCTTTTCTATGGCTCCTGAAGATGACTCAACATTGCAAAGAAGAGGAGTAGTTGCAATTTGTTGTTTCTTTTTCATATTTGATAATATCTTGAAAATTGATTTTTTTTTCTCCTCTTAATCTTCAATGGTGTGTCGTCTCTTTTTCATATTTGATAATATCTTGAAAATTGATTTTTTTTCTCCTCTTAATCTTCAATGGTGTGAATGACTCTGAAATTTTTCTTGAT
>JAJOOR010086069.1:0-15236 GCA_036250505.1 Solanum acaule | reverse complement strand
CTCCTAAAAACATCTTGTAAATCCAAAATCTCATCTTTATTATTAGCAACACAAGCTAATAATGGGATAAGTCTATTTTGGATTTCATTGTTCATTACGTCAAATGCAAATGATCTTATTGAATTTCGTCTGAGTTCAAGACTAGCCATTTTCCTTTGAAATTGCCATAAATCTCCGTCCACATTGAAGATACCTCTACCAAGAAAATCACCTAAGATTGTTGAGAAATTTTTCCCTTTTGGAAAATTATCAAATCTTGTTTTGAGCATGTATTCGACATTTCTAGGGTTCGCGGTGATGGTGTTGCCAAGAACATGGATGTGAATTGTTCTAGTAGGGGATTTTTGAAGAAGATGAGTATACCAATCACACAAGTTTGTGAATTGAGGGTACCAACTTGATGTCATGTAACATTGACAAATTTCACATTTGCATAAAAACTTTAGTCTAACAAAATAGGAAAGGAGAAATAAGAAGAAGATAAAAGTGATGATAAAGAGAAAAAAGAAAAGGAAATTAGTAGTTGAGGCCATGGATGATGAAAATACAAAATATTGGAGAAGAAAGGGATATATATAATATATGATCAAGTTGATCTTCTTTATTATTGTAATTAATTAATAAGAATACATTTTCAATTAATAAAGTTATGATGCAGCATTATCATATTATTATTCACTAAAAGGTCTATTCGAGATTCTCCACCTACTATATTCTAGAAAAGACTATATAAATATATAATGATAGAACAAGAAAAGAAAAAATAGCACCCCCCCTCACCAAAAGAAGAAATCAATATTTGATCGTCTAAAAGATAATAAGGTATTAACATGAAAATGAGTACACATGTTTGTATATGAATATTTGTTAGTGTATATAAGTTAAGTTCAGATAAGTTAGAGCGTATGATCAATGTATGTATCTTATAAATAATGACGAAAGATAAGAGTCGAATACGATAATATATTACAATGAGTGCAAACATTTTATTTGCTCTTATATGAGTATATATAACTTAAATTCAATTTAGTTGGTGTGCACCTTTTCTTTTTCTTTTTTAATAATAACTAATAATGGAAGCACGTGCTATTATTCTTTATTAATAGGATTATACCGTAAAAGTTTGACTCAGCAAGTGTTGTTTATTAATAAGGGGCATATTATTATGTTCCTTCAAATTCAATAATCTAACCTTAAAAAAGTTAAGCAAAGTACTATTGTTTATACTTTATTCCTAGGCATTTTTAGTACTCTACTCAACCACTAATCCTTTGTCGCATATTCCATAAAGTAATATTTATTTGTCTGTTTCAATTTATATGTCTTAATTTAATTAATTATGAAGTTTAGTTATAAAATAAAAATTAAAAAATATCTTAGGATCTTAGTTAAGGATATGTATAACAATTAGAATCTATTCTTATTGGAAACTTTTTGGTTGGTAAGAGTAATATATACTCTTGACTCTACAACACATAATATGGTACTCTTGGTTCAACGATATCTTATATTTTGTTACGATTTTTGTTAGATTCTAATGTATTTTCTGTTATATAAATAAAAACATATCATTTGAATCTTGTTACTGTAACGACCTGTTCCCGTCGTTATAGAAAAGCCAATGGAGAAAAAATTGGAGTCAGAAAACTTTTTGGTACTAATTTGGAATTTCCTAACCTAATCCAAATTTGGACGAAATCGGAGTCAGTAAAGTCTAAGGAAATATGGTAACAATTGGGTGATCTATTTATGAATTTGATCACATGAGTAGATAGATAAGACACTTAGGAACACGTACGACTTTACGAAATTGAATTCGGGCGATTAGAACTCCCGGAATTGAACTTAGCGTGAACGGATATTTTCTAAGTGTCGTGGGTTGAAGGTGTGTTGTGTAGTGGGGGTTGGGGGTCTTGGAATTATTAAAATAGCTCACTGGTTCCGTGCAAGCCGCTTTAAAGGGATTTTTGTCGCTCTGGCGGGGCCGCTGCAGCGGGGTGAAGGCCGTTGTGGCGGGTTCGAAGTGACTTAAGGTTGTAAATAAACCCCTAAACAACCTTATTATGCACTTTTCAATTTTTAGAGCTAAGGAATGAACCTCAGGCGACTCTTGATAGTTTTTCACCATTCTTGAGGCTAAACGTAAGGTTTTTACTCCTCGAATCCATGTTTTGATCCGTAGAACTTAGTTTCTTAGGTAATTATTGATGGGGGAGGGTTTTGATCTGGGAATTATGGTGGTAAAAGCCCTAATTTGGGTATGGAGATCAAGGTTTGACCTATGGTTAATATTATTGATTATGATCCGGGTAATTGGATCTTGATTGTTGATCCTTACGTATAAATTGTTGTTTGTAGACCTAAAACAAGCGGAAAGAATTCGAAAAGGGAAGATTCAAGTGCCTTAGGGGATTTAAGCTTGGATTCGAGGTAGGTGATGGTTGTGATTTCATGTTGGTGTGATACATGTTTGTAATTGCTCATTATAATGCATGTATGTATGCGAATGTTGAATTATTGATCACCATAATCGTAAACGAGGATAATTGAATAATTGTATTCCATGAATTACCTCTTGTTATATGATTGTGAGAATATATATTGTGATTGTGATTGTGGTTTGTTGAATGGATCGAGTGTTGCGTTCTGACACACTAACTTGGATCGGTTGCCACGTTTCGGTATAAACATGGGATCGGTTGCCACGTTTCAGCATAAACATTGGATCGGTTTCCACGTTTCGGCATAAACATTGAATCAGGTACCACATTCCGGTATACTAACAATTTAGGTGTGGATTCCATGAGAGGACCATTGAATTGAGTTCAATGAGAGGACCATTGAAGTGTGTTGTGTATCTACTTGTGATGATTACGTTCATATCTAATGATGATGGATATTGGAAGACTGTATGTTGCTCTAAATTGATAACCAATATGTATTATTGAGAATGTGAGATGCTACATTGATCCTGAAAAGATTATTAATATTGTATATGTTCGGTATAAGCATGTTTTATAATGTTGTGGTTACTTGCATGTGTTTCACTTATTGGGATAGCCGCGTGATCCTACTAGTACATTGTGGTTGTGTACTGATACTACACTTGCTTGTTCTTTGTTGAGTACAGGGCATCTTCAGGTGGCTATTGATAGACCTCAGTTAGGTGACTATTGAGCGTGATCGGATTCAAGGGTGAGCCAGTTCTTTCGGGCTGCCATGGATCTTTCTTGTTTAAGGTGTTTGTTTAGTTTCGGGGTTGTACCCCTTGTTCTTAGACTTGTCGTTAGTAGAGTTTTGGTACAATGACTTTCAGGTTCTAGGGGTTATTTTTCCGCATTAGTTTGGCTAGTTTATTTAAACCTTTGGAGTTTATGGGGACTCCATTTTTATTGTCATTTAAACTAGCTTTCGTATCTTGAAATGCCTTAGTCTTCATAAAATTTGTTAGTTTGGGTTGTAGTAATGATTCTCCCACCAGAGGGTTAGCGTGGGTGTCAATCACGACGGTCTGGGTCGTGACAAAGTTAGTATCAGAGCCCTAGATTCGTTGATCTCATTGTACCAAAATGAGTCTAGTAAAGTCTTATGGAACGGTACGATGACATCCGTACTTTTCTTCGAGAGGCTATAGGACTTAGGAAAAACTCACTTATTTCTACTAATTTGTGTTATGACTTGAATCCAATTGGTATTTGGTGATACAAATTGGTATATTTCCTTCTTCACTCTGTGGTCCGAACTAAAGCAACAAAAAATGGTAACACCATCACTAGCAAAAGAGGATGTGTATAGACTACCGACAGTTGAATAGGGTCACCATTCAGAACAAGTATCAATTGCCTCAGATAGATGACATTTTTGACCAATTGCAAGGTGAATCAGTTTTCTTTAAGATTGATGTAAGGTCTGGTTACCATCTGTTAAAGATTGAGGGGGTTAAAAATTGGGTTCGACCAAGTTCTATGATTGAAATTAGCAGTTTTGTGGGGCTCGCTAGCTACTATTGTCGCTAGTGGTATGAGTTGAGTCCAATGGGTATCTCAACGAAGTGAACTAGACGTTGTAGTCCCGGTCGAAGGTTACACAAGCAAGTTAATTGGAACTGAGAAGGTTCTAATTGGTATCTGGCCTTAGGGGCCGTATAAGGCATAGATGATCAGTAATGGTCGTGTATGAAACGAACTAATTAAAGAAATTGGACTTGTCTGCGAGTTGTAACTTAGAACGGTGAATGTGTGCTTCTAGTTGGCTGAAATTAACTGTGAATGTGAAAGTTGTAATTGCTTGGATGTAATGATATGATCATGTACACAATAAGTGTGAGTTTGAATTTCGATATGTGCAATATACTGACTGAATTGATTGAAACTATACAAGTTGTAACTGCTGAGTATTATGAAACTTGTTGTGAAAAGAAGGTCACGACTAAGTTTAATGCAAGGGTCTAGATAATGTAAGAGGTGATTTGTAAGAAAGATCTGGACGTGTCTTACGCTTGAGTAATAACCGCGTGAGTGTCTGGGTGTATCCTGGGGATGTGTGGGTTATGGTGCTGAATTAATGAAAATGAGTTGGATTGTGTATCGTTGGATTGACTCGGGGTAGGTAATGATTATCCTAGTTCAGAGGATTGTCTTAAATTGCTCAGTAAAGCTGAAAACCGTTGGGAGATTTAGAAAAGAGAAAAACCCTGGAAAAAAATTTATTGTCTGGGTACTGTTTTCGTCTGAGCCGCTGGGGAGGAATTTTTCCGCCAGCGAGAGGCCGCCAAAACGGAAATTTCCCGCCAGAGCGGGACAGGGTGAGACAGAACCTCAGCCCTGTTTCCTCTGTTTTTCCCCGGTCACTTTATAGGCCCGAATGGAAGTCGAACTAACCCCTGCAAGTCAAGCAGTTCAGCCAGACAATGAGGTTGCCCGTCGAGATAACATGACTTAGTTTTATGCCTTTCCAAAGAAGACCGAGGTTGAGGCGTCAGATGTAGTGATCAAGTGTACTTTTATTGTTTGTGACCGGATGGCTAATGTGTTGTTTGATCCGAGTTCTACTTATTATTATGTGTCTGTGCGATTGCCTCGGAATTTGATATGATTTGTGATATACTTGATACCCCCATCCATGTTTCTACCCCAGTTGAATAGTCAGTCATAGTCACCCATGTGTATCATGTTGTCCCGTTATGGTTATGGATTTCCAGATTTGGGTTGGTTTAGTTAGGCTGGATATGACTGACTTGATATAATCTTAGGCATGACTTGGTGTCCCCCATATTATAACGGGCTTAATTGTAATACTAAGTCGGTAACTCTAGAGATCCCCGGTAGGGAAATATTAGAGTAGGAAAAGGTGTACAAACCTAAGTTAGCTAAGATCATATCCTTCATTCGGACTAGAAAACTGGTGGGGCATGATTGTTTGACGTGATTGGCTTATATTCGGGATGTTGAGGTCGAATCCCCCTCTTTTGAGTCTATCCCTGTGGTGTCAGAATTGAGAGAGCTTATAGCTCAAATCCAAGGGCATCTTGATAAAGATTTCATCTGTCCTAATGCTTCCCCGTGGGGTGCTCTTGTTTTGTTTATTAAGAAAAAAATGGGTAGTATGAGGACTGGTGATTTTATCTTAAGCCATAAAACAGTGGATTGATACTGGAATGACAAGCTTATGGATTAGGAAGGTCCCAATGAGTATACTTGGGTGAAGGAAACTAAAGTATTTTAGTATGAAAATGCGTATAAATTGGGTTAGTCCTTTGAATTTGACGAGTTTACCTGAGTTTGAGGCGTCGTGTTGATGAAGAGGTTGACTTCGTAGTGATAGTCAAGGCTGACTGAGCAAAATGGTAATAAGAGTTCGTGGTGTATTGTGATGGGATGCAAATATATAATGAGATTGTTGATTAAGCAAATTTTGTATAGTAATTACGACTTGCGAAGTACCTAAGGTTGTGGTTTTCTAATATTTGGTGAGTAACATGGTGGTATGGAAAGTTTTAAGAGATGGTGGGACACCACTCAAATAAAATTTAAAGGAGCTAGGATCATGATGAAGAAAAATAGTAGGATGTAGTACAACCTTTAGAGAGAGGCGAGAACGAGAATATTTTTATTTGATTGCAAGGGATGAAGAGATATCTTCAGAGAGGGAGATAATTGGGTTTAGAGACGCATGATTTTATTTCGTGTTGATATAGCTATGGTAATAGTGTCACAAGTCCGTTATATTGGTTAAAAACTATTGTAAAAGACTTGAGAAATGAGTGTACATACATTAGCTCAAGTGTGATGATAAGTGCTTTGTTTTTGTTTTGAGTTTAGTAATGAGTACGATTGAATTTTAGCAAAGGATATTGTAAGATCGATGGAGATGCGATCAATGATAAGCGAAGATCTATGAATTCATAAAAATGTTCAAGGTACAAGTTAATGTTGATAGATAAGGGGATTGTGTTATACGGTTGAATTTACAATTCAGATTTTTCATAGTAAGTCTATATTCGTGGTGATATATTTTGTCAAGGTATGAATTGACAAGGTGAGAAATGATCAATTGTATCCGATATTGAGCCTTTGAAAGGACTTACACCTGGGTTGAGTCGTAAAGTTGATTACTATTGAGTGTTAAGTACCTAAGAAAGATTTCATCTAAAAGTGTTGGCTTATGATAAGGTAAATGGTCAAAGTGTTATGATGGTTGTTAGTATTGTGAGTATGATTCACTAGTTATGCTCTCGTGTGTTTTCACTTTTGTGAGTAGATCCTTAGTGGTGGATTATGGGTACCAAAATCCTGAGATGTTCTCTTGGTTGAGTGGGAAGATTGGGAATATTTGATTATTTCGAATGACATAATTGGTGTTGTCTTGGAGTTTTTAAAGTATTTTAGTGGTTCTAGATGTACCACCTTGCTTATGAGAATTTATAGAAGAGCTGCCATGCGTATTTGTGGTTGTCTGACAATTTTAATATTCCTCTAGTCGTCGAGGTCATGTATCGATTATGTGTGGTTGAATGTGGGGATCATTGGGTCCAATTCTCCTGTTCTTAAGAAGTAATCTACAATTACTAAATCTAGCATTTCGATAGCGTTGTTGGAGGAGTTGTATGCTTGGACATATCCCTTAATGAGTATCTGATTTCTAAGAATCAAATTTGTTATAACTTAAGCTTATGAAAATTTATGTTGTGGGAAGGAGATGTTGATAAGAACTATGATTGTTTGAGTATTATGAGCGTGTGTTGGTTGGTTTAGGTTCACCTCTAATTGTGGCGAGTTTGATTTAGGAGTTTATCATGGTTATGTGATAAATGATTTGTCCTGATGTTTGTGTCAAGGTCCTTGATAACATGTTGCAGATATGTGTACGATCAATCTTGGTGGTTATTGAAAATAGCTTTGTTGTTAGTTAAGTGTGCATATAACAAGTATTGCGATGACTTTATTAAGACATTGTATGGGATGATGTGTAGGTGTTCAATTGGTTGATTTGAGGTTGAAAATGTGAAACCTTTGAGAGTTGATTAGGTGAAAGATGTTCTGGGTAAGGTCAGAAGTATCCAATCTAAGCTTCTACCAGCCAAGAGTCGACATAAAAAGTATGTGGGACAAGTATCCCCAGTTATTCGACGATTCAACTACTATTATATTCTTGCTTTAGCCTTTTTCTCCTAGTTTATCACTCGGGGACGAGTGATGGGTAAATTGGTATCTATTGTAATGACATGTTCCCGTCGTTATAGAAAAGCTAATGGAGAAAGAATTAGGGTCAGAAAACTTTTTGGTAGTAATTTGAAATTTCCTAACCTAATCTAGATTTAGACGAAATCGGAGTCAGTAAAGTCTAAGGAAATCTAGTAACAATTGGGTGATCTATTTATGAATTTGATCACATGAGTAGATAGATAAGACGTTAAGGAACCCATACGACTTTACAAAATTGAATTCGGGGGATTAGAACTCCCGAAATTTAACTTAGCGTGAACGGGTATTTTTTGAGTGTCGTGGGTTGAAGGTGTGTTGTGTAATGGGGGTCTTGGAATTATTAAAATAGCTCACTGGTTTCGTGCAAGCTGCTAGTCGCTTTGGCGGGGTCGCTGCAGCGGGGTGAGGGCCGTTGTGGCGGGTTCGAAGTGACTTAAGGTCGTAAGTAAACCCCTAAACGACCTTATTCTGCACTTTTCGATTTTTAGAGCTAAGGAATGAACCCTAGGCGACTCTTGACAGTTTTCCACCATTCTTGAGGCTAAAGGTAAGGTTTTTACTCCCCGAATCCATGTTTCGATCCGTAGAACTTAGTTTCTTGGGTAATTATCGATGGGGGAGGGTTTTGATATGGGAATTATGGTGGTAAAAGCCTTAATCTGGGTATGGGGATCAAGGTTTGACATAGGGTTAATATTATTGATTATTATCCGGGTAATTGGGTCTTGATTATTGATCCTTGCATATAAATTGTTGTTTGTAGACCTAGAACAAGCGGATAGAATACGAAAAAGGAAGATTCAAGTATCTTAGGGCATTCAAGCTTAGATTCGAGGTAGGTGATGGTTGTGATTTCATGTTGGTGTGATATATGTTTGTAATTGCTCATTATAATGCATGTATGTATGCGAATGTTGCATTATTGATCATCCTAATCGTAAACTAGGATAATTGAATAATTGTATGTCATGAATCACCTCTTGTTGTATGATTGCGAGAATATACATTGTGATTGTGGTTTGTTGAATGGATCGGGTGTTGCGTTCCAACACACTAACTTGGATTGGTTGCTATGTTCCGGCATTAACATGGGATCAGTTGCTACGTTTTGGCATAAACATTGGATCGGTTGCCACGTTCCGGCATAAACATGGGATCGGTTGCCACGTTTCGGCATAAACATTGAATTGGGTACCACGTTCCGGTATGCTAACAGTTTGGGTGTGGGTTCCATGAGAGGACCATTGAATTGTGTTGTGTATCTACTTGTGATGATTACGTTCATATCTAATGATGATGGATATTGGAAGACTGTATGTTGCTCTAAATTGATAACCAATGTGTATTATTGAGAATGTGGGATGGTACATTGATCCTGAAAAGATGACTAATATTGTATATGTTCAGTATATGCATGTTTTATAATGTTGTGATTACTTGCATGTGTTTCACTTATTGGGATAGCCGCACTATCCTACTAGTACATTGTGGTTGTGTACTGATACTGCACTTGCTTGTTCTTTGTTGAGTACAGGGCATCTTCATGCGGCTATTGATAGATCTCAGCTAGGTGACTATTGAGCTTGACCGGATTCAAGGGTGAGCCAGTTCTTTCGGGCTGCCATGGATCTTTCTTGTTTAAGTCCACTTTTTTCGGACTCAGACTATTTGTTTAAGGTGTTTGTTTAGTTTTGGGGTTGTACCCCTTGTTCTTATACTTGTCGTTAGTAGAGTTTTGGTACAATGACTTTCAAGTTTTAGGGGTTGTTCTTCCGCATTAGTTTGGCTAGTTTATTTAAACCTTTGGAGTTTATGAGGACTCCATTTTTATTATCATTTAAACCTGCTTCCGTATCTTTAAATGCCTTAGTCTTCATAAAATTTGTTAGTTTGGGTTGTAGTAATGGTTCTTCCACTGGAGGGTTAGCGTGAGTGTCAATCACGACGGTCTGGATTGTGACAGTTACTATATAAAAAAAAGAATTAGGTACGATTTTTTTTAATTAGAAATATCTGTCATCATTACATCGTTAAAGAGAATTTGTGATGAATTTTTTGTTTAGTGACGCAAGTTATTTGTTACTAATTTGTCTTCTTTTAAAATTTGTAGCCAGTGTGTGGTCTCAAATTAAACATGTCATATCATTCCTACAGGGGAGTGTTATTAAGGCGAAACAAACGAAAAATATTGAAATTTGAAAGTTATTAAAATATAGAAAGTAAACGTTTTTCTATAATCCAACTAAAAAAAGAAGAAAAAGACATATAAATTAAAACTAATCGAATAATTTAGTTTGGATCACCCTTTAGCTAGTAATTTCTTAAGTACACGGAAGTAATTATATAAAGTACTTGATTTATCAATGACAACTATGTATAACCATTTCACACAAACAACTTTGTGATAACGAAAATGACGTGTCCAATTACTCCAAAAATAAAATTGACATGAGAAGTCGATGTTCTAATTGATCTTTGATAATAATATTGTTATCAAGAATAGTTAATGTAGCATGTAAATAAGAAACTCTTGAAGATTTAATACGATACTTTATGGTACAAGCTGATAATAGCCCTACACCATTTGATACCTTACTCTGATCTAAGCTATGAAACAACGAGATCTGACTAAGCTATTACATTTGAGGTGCACAAAATTAATTATAGTAATAGAGTTTTTTATTATTTGTATTAAAATAATAGTTACTCCAAAAGGTACAACTATTATTCTTTTTTCATTCTTTCACGTGTTGGAATTATTTGAGAACAATTAGACGTATAACAAAAGAAAATTACACTTTATAGGGTACTATTTAAGGGTAAAAATTATTTGTATTAAATATTTACATCAATGTAATAATAAAATATATAATTTCTAAATCACGTAAATGCTGTAACTTTTATTTGATTCTATACATATGTTTAGAAAATTTGCTAAATATCTATTACTATTTGAATTGAATCGAATTTGAGATTATTATAAATATTCATTAATTTTAAATCTTAAATACGCTTCCGACCTAATGGATATGTATATCTTTGTGGCTATATATTGATGATGATTATTTTTAGGAAAGGGATTGATGAACAAATTTGAAAGCATGTTTATAGTTACTTTAATTAGTTGTAATTGGATGAAACAGGTAGATGGTCTATTATGTTGTTTGGCTAAATTAATTAGTAGCTAGCTAATAATTTAAATTCTTGATTACAAAGTTTTTCCCACTCAAAAAATAAAATAAAAAATAAATTAGTTTAAATCAATTCAATAGCAGATAATGAACGATCTTGAGTTTGAATTTTAAATTAAAGATAAGAACGCTTCTCCCTTTAGTGGGGGTCTAAAAAATATATGGGAATCTTTTAGCTATTTCTCTCCTAACAAAAAAAACAACAAAAAATATTAGTGTGCATTTAAATGATTCATCAAGTTGACTTTACTTCTAAGTATTGCATTTGAACTTGGGTCAACATTTTGAAGACTATTGATAGTTTAGGAGGAATCTGAATAAAATATGTTAAATTTAACGGATCTTTAGGTATTCTGTCATTTTAATTTTAATTTTTGTGATATATAATTTGATACCTTCAAATAATTAAAATGTATCTTTTTGATTCCTTACATAAAAAATGTGAAATATTTGAACAATTCTTTAGAAGTGAACACATGCGTAATTAAATGATATAACAATTAATATATAGTTTTGAAAATTTGTGAATATTTATAAGTGAATGGACTAAAAGTGCATGTTTCAATTAGTACTTGAAGGTTAAATGCACTTAGTCAGAAATTACAAAGATTAAAATTATAATTTATTAATAATGGAAGGATAAAAAATGCAATTAAGAAAACAACTTGTTTTCAATCTATATTAATAGCATATCATTATCTATAATAAAATAAAAACATAATTTTAACTTTCTCGAAGAAATAATTGTTGAATTATATTATTAGAAATTTCAGATTAAATTATGTAGTTTCACTAGATTTCAGGTGGGATGTTGTCGACAAATGTTTGGTTTATTTCAATATATTTAATTTAAAACTATATAATATAATGGTAAGAACGTGCGTGCAATGATCCCTAGAAAAAAACGTATTATATATTGATGTGCCTAACATATATTTTATTTTTGGGTTGATCATTAATTCATTTCATTGTTAATTTAGATTATTTTATTTCGTTTAAATTTAATCCAGTTTGTCTATTTAATATCACTATCATATAATTAATATTGTGAAAGTTAGAATTAATTTGAACAACACAAGAGGAAAAAAAAGATATAGGAGTAATAGGTATCTTAGATTCATCTGAATCCCCTTCGGTGGAAACTATTACTGTTTATATATGATTAAAATTATTTTCTAGATATATATTAGATGTCGAACTCCCTTCAATTAGTTCGTGTGTTTACTTCTTTAAATTTTGAACCATTTATTAAAAATCTTAGTTCTACCCTGATCAGATCCTCTGGAAACCATTATTAATTAAAGTGGAACCTAGAAGACTTAAAATCCTACCTTATATATAATATAAGAAGATAATAATGTGAGAGCACCACTACACCATTCATAAATGTTAGGATTTGCTAAATGTATTACAAAATTCATAATTGAAGTAATTATCGTTAAACTAATTATCATTATCTTTTTAATAGTGAAGAATCTTGTATGATTAGTTCATTCCTAAATTCTAAATTAATGTACAATCATGATGACCAAATGTTGGTTCTCCACAGAATTTAGTGAAGTTGGAACTTTAAAAAGAAATATTAAAAAAAATAAAATAATAAGAAATACTTTAGGAAGGATTTAAATGAATTTTCTAGCAAACACTATCGTGGCTTATGTCATGAATGATCTTAAGGCATAGATACAAATACTTTAGTTAGAGATAATTAGAGCTTTTTTTTATCTCGAAGATTATGATAGAATGAATATATAGGAATATGTTCATATTTAATCAGACGTTTTTGACTCGTATTTTGAGAATATAATAAGTATAAAGTACAAAAACTTCAACAACTTTGGTATTAATTACATCCTATCTCAAAAATTTCTCAAATTACAACAATCTTGAATTTTTTAGAACTCGCGGATACATTGCTCCTTCGCCCGATATATAGCAAACGATACATAAGTTATGTATAAGATAAATAAGTTATGTATCAGATACATAACTATAAACCAGGTTTTATACTGATTTAGGTTTGAAATAATTGAGGTTATGTATCAACAATAACATTTGTATCAGATACATTGTACACAAATAAGGTTGTAGTGTGTATCTTATAGAGGTGGAGTGATGTATCCAAATGTTAAGAGAGCGAAAAAGAAACAAAGGATTTTTGCAATTAATTCAAATGGTGGGATTTTTAAAAAAGATTATACTATCTTAAGTCGTGTAATTACATAATTTTCCCTAATAAAGATTTGAACAGAAAATACTTCTTCCTTTAATATAATGGACCTTATATAACGCGAGCTCGAATTGATCAAAAATCCAAAAAAAATATTAATATCAAGTAAGAAATAAAGGATAATAAATTAAAGTTTCGCAACAATAATTTCAATCCACATGAGTGAGATAATTAAAAAGTTCAAACAACATAAATTGCTTATTAATAATTTTATACTTCTCATTCTAGCAAATCAAGAATTATAATCTTATATGTCAGGAGTTTTATTTTATTTTTCTTTACTAAATTTTGTGTATTTATCATATAAATTAAAATGCAGAGAATATTATTTGCTTAGAATATGACAAGGAAAAAATGAAGCACACCTAGCTAGAAAATATAAATAATAGTAGTACTTTTTTTAGGTTATATTATTGACTTTAAAGGAACATGATAATATGCCCCCATCAATAATAAATAGCATTTGCTGAGTGTACTGCCTAATATTTTTCTAAAATAATGAAGAATAATACCACGTGCTTCCCTTAGTAATTTATTCAAAATAAAAAAGACAGCATTAAAAATGTTTTAGATTTAATTTATATATACTAACCGTAAACAAACTTTTGCGATATTATTATTGTATATTAATAAATGTGCCTTATTTTTCATGTTACTGATGATCTCATTACCATAAGCGATTACTTATACTTATCGTTTAGGTGACTAGATACACAATCAACAATTTATTTCTTCTTTTGGTGGGAGGGGTGCCATTTTTTTAATTTTATTTTTCTTGTTCTACTATTATATATGTAGAGAATAGTAGGTGAAAAACTTGAATATAGCATATAATAATATATGATGTTGCATCATATTACTCTCTTGTAAGAGGGAGTTTCAGTGCCAAAGTAGGTAGCAGGTCGACGTGATTGCTTTAGCACTTGAGGGTATTTTAGTTATTTTTTTTTGCAAATTTTTATTTTAATTTGTTTATCATATTTATTTTTTGATGTTTTATATATTTGAAAAATACATTAAAAAAATACTATAAATTATGATAATTAACAACTTAAATATTTAAACGCAAAAAATTGGACTCTTGAAATTTCATTGGTGCCACATAAATTAGGAAAAAGTAATTCTATCTTGAAATTTGAAAATGATGTAAAGAGTACTATAAATCTCAATAATTAAAAACTTGAATTTTTTAAAATTATATCTGTGTCATATAAATTGGGACAAAGAGAGTAATATATAGTATTATTTAAAAATTACTTTAAAATATTATAAATCATAATAATTAATAATTTAAAATATTTAAAAAATATTTAAGAACTTAGATGACTCTCTAAGTTTCATTTGACACATAAATTGTCTAAATTGAGACAGAGAGTAATATCTATTGAGTCAGCATCTAGTATATATTAGTCATGTAAGTATGATTTATTAATTGAAAAAAAGAAGAAGTATTCTTGGTAATTACTATAATATTGATCACTCATTATATCTCTCCTTTCTTCTCCAATATTTTGTATTTTCATCATCCATGGCCTCTACTACTAATTTCTTTATTATTCTTCTCTTTATCATCTCTTTTTCCTTCATCTTATTTCTCCTTTGCTATTTTGTTAGACTAAAGTTTTTATGCAAATGTGAAATTTGTCAATGTTACATGACATCAAGTTGGTACCCTCAATTCACAAATTTATGTGATTGGTATACTCATCTTCTTCAAAAATCTCCTACTAGAACTATTCACATCCATGTTCTTGGCAACACCATCACCGCGAACCCTAGAAATGTCGAATACATGCTCAAAACAAGATTTGATAATTTTCCAAAAGGGAAAAATTTCTCAACTATCTTAGGTGATTTTCTTGGTAGAGGTATCTTCAATGTGGACGGAGATTTATGGCAATTTCAAAGGAAAATGGCTAGTCTTGAACTCAGACGAAATTCAATAAGATCATTTGCATTTGACGTAATGAACAATGAAATCCAAAATAGACTTATCCCATTATTAGCTTGTGTAGCTAATAATAAAGATGAGATTTTGGATTTACAAGATGTTTTTAGGAGATTTTCTTTTGATTGTATTTGTAGATTTTCCTTTGGATTAGATCCAAAGTG
>JAJOOR010086068.1:0-28666 GCA_036250505.1 Solanum acaule | reverse complement strand
GCTAATAATAAAGATGAGATTTTGGATTTACAAGATGTTTTTAGGAGATTTTCTTTTGATTGTATTTGTAGATTTTCCTTTGGATTAGATCCAAAGTGTTTGGAATTATCACTTCCAATTTCACAATTTGCTATTTCCTTTGACTTAGCATCACAATTATCAGCTAAAAGAGCTATGCATGTGTCTTCAATTGTATGGAAAATCAAGAGATTTTTCAACATAGGGAGTGAAAGGAAGTTGAAAAAAGCAATCAAATTGATCAACATACTAGCACAAGAAGTCATAAGGCAACGTCGAAAATTAGGGTTTTCGAATCATAAGGATCTTCTATCAAGATTCATGCAAGGGGATATCGTCAATGAGACATACTTAAGAGATATTGTGATTAGTTTCCTCTTAGCTGGACGAGACACGGTGGCATCTGCATCAACAAGCTTGTTTTGGCTACTCGCGGAGAATCCACGAGTAGCTGAGAGAATTAGAGAAGAAGCAAATGAAGTTCTTGGACTAAATCAAGAACTTACAAGTTGTGAGCAATTGAGAGATCTTCATTATTTGCAAGCATGTGTTTATGAGAGTATGAGACTTTACCCTCCAATCCAATTTGATTCTAAGTTTTGTTTGGAGGATGATTTTTTACCTGATGGGACTTTTGTTAAAAAGGGAACTAGGGTTACTTATCATCCTTATGCTATGGGAAGAATGGAAGAATTATGGGGGGTCGATTGTTTAGAATTCAAGCCAGAGAGATGGATTAATAAAGACGGTGTTTTTTTCCAAGAAAACCCTTATAAGTATCCAGTTTTTCAAGCTGGGGTAAGGGTTTGTTTGGGTAAAGAAATGGCTCTTGTTGAGCTTAAAAGTATGGCTCTTTCATTCGTCCAACGATTTAACGTTGAATTAGCTCATCCATCACACCACATCCCTCGATTCTCTCCTGGCCTGACCGCCTCGTTTCGTGACGGTTTGCCAGTGTTTGTGAGAGAAATTAAGAATACTACTTAATCTTGAAATTAAACTTGTTTTTGCTTGTTGAAAAATGTATGTAGTATCAATTTCATTCAATGTGATTCAACTTATTTATGCAACTTTTTTTATACATATATAGTTTCTAGCTATGAAGAATTTGTAGATGCTTCTCTTTGTAGTGTAGTCCTTAATTAGTGGACTCAGTTTAGCACTGAAGCTTTCTAGTACCCGATTCCTCCGTCCGTGACACGTCAATATGAATTTGAACACCAGCTGCTGCCGGTATTGAAAATGTTTTCAGTTCCTTAATTCTGTTCCGAGAAATCATTCTTTTTCTGGTCGTTCCGCTCTGTCGATCGATGGTAGTATAAGAGATTTGTAACCCGAAATTGAAATAGACTTTACATATTTAAAAAACTAAAATAAAAGTACTATAACACACTTTTAGTAATTAATTACAATCTATGAGTTCTCCCTCCTGGATTGATCTTCTGAAAATAGCTTCTCTACTTTCTTGAATAGTGGTATGATCTGCGTACGTTTTATCCTTTCTAAGGTACTTAACTCTTTTCTTTCGATTTATTCTCATAATTGAAACTTAACTCTTGATTTTTATTCACGGAGCGATGGTATTCTTTAATGTAGCATTTATTTTAATACATTAAAAAATATTACATCACCATTATAATAAATCCAAAATCATGTGAAAAACCATTATTTCAGCATGTTTTATGAATTTGAAAAAAAACACACACACACAACAGAGTAGTGTACATGTGGAGGGTAGTTTTATAATTTAGGCCATAAAAAAGTCTTACTCCTATTAAATAAAAAACAATAGGACAACAGACAATTAATCTAATGTCCAACATAAAAAATTAAAAGCAAGATAAAGCTATGTTTGTTAATTTTTATAGTTATAAAACTCAAAATTAAAAGATGTTAGATTCTGGTTTTCTGAATTTATGTACAATCAGTGACCTAATGTGGTGGTTCCCCAACAAAATTTAGTGAAATTAAAAAAATTATAATTATTTTAAAAAAATAATTAGAGATGCTTTATTGGAAGGATTCAAATGAATTTTCTAATCGTGGCATATGTCATTAAAAAAATGACCATGAGGCATAGATATAAAATAATTTAGTGAAAGCTAATTAGAGTTTCACGATCATCGAAAGTTGTGATGAAATAAGCTAATTAAAGCTTCGCAATCATCAAGCATTGTGATCGATGAAATAAGCTAATTAGCATTTTATGATTATTAAAATTGTGATGGGATGAACATAATTTGTGCATAATATATATATCACGTGCTAAGAGTAAATTTTTATACAAAGGATTTTTCTTTGATAATTTTCAAACGATACAAATTTAAATTACGTAGAATCTCAAAACAGATACCGTACACTAAATGAAAAATTAAAAATATTAGAGCGTCTCAAGAATACACGAGGGAGTAATAATTTCAATCCACATAAAGCAAACTGTTTGTTTAAATATGAGGAAAAGTTAATTATTTGAAGTTAAAATAATGTTCTTACCTCATCAAATTATTATACTGAACGTGTTAGCTTGTAATTGAATTATATCTTTAATTTACAGAGCAATTGCCCCTTTGTTTTTAATAAACTAAATAAGCTGACCAATAAAATGTATCACTAATTTTATTTAGCAATTAATTATCAAAAAATATATCAGATACAATAATAAATTAGTAACGAAGTTCATAGTTAATTTCAGTTTTTGAAGTATTTTCATGATTACCAGACCTAGAATGTGAATGCTACAAATCAATGTGATCATATTATATATGTATATATATAGTACTATTTCTGCATTTCTCTAATTAAATTTGACACATACAAAAGGAGATATAATAATCGAACGTGATTCACTCTTCAGAAGGAACTTATTACTTTCTTGTTATATAAATATATAAAATAAACGAAAAAATAATTTCATACAGAAAATATTCTATATTCACGCGAGGTTCAAATTATAAAGGTTGTCCCACAAAGATATGACATTGATAGCCTACCTTAGTATACTCAAAACTTTAGTAATCTATAATTGCTCCAAAATTCAGAAAGATGAGAAAGAAGCTATAATTAAAGTATATATTATCATTATATTATTGAATGTGCCTTTAGTTACGTGGAATTTTAATCATGACAATAATCTTAAAAACTTAGAAAAATTAAAATTGTACAAGTGTTGTCCATGTCAGTACCAAACATGTTGGCCACTATCAATGGTGGCCAACTGGCCATTGCATAAATTTTCTTTTGATGAAAACATAATAATGTGATTCAGTACAAAATTTATTCAATATCCAAATAATTGAATACAATTGGTCTGCCATATAAACTAATGGTTGATTTACACATATGGCCCCTTTCTATGTCCCCATTTAGATTTTATTCCCATTTGAAAATTAGATTCTGAAATTCTGAAATTTTATGATCAAACATAATTTTTAAAGTACAACTCTTAAAAAAAGTGAAATTTCGGGACCAAGCAAAGATCGTCGAGTCTACTATTTACTGATATATTACTCAACCTTATAGACTAAATATTAGACTGTAATCAAACATTTACAACAACTTATTAAATAGTATTAGACTTTGATTTAACATTTTCTTACAATTTTTTCAATTTTCTTGAAATAAATCTTTAAACCAAAATCATTTATTAAACATCTCAAGAAGGGAACCCCATGAAAATTGACACAACATTAGGATTTTAATTGTCTTAACAGTACTATGACCAACATATAATTTTTGACTTGATAACTTGACGAATTTTATGATGATATTGTTAAGATGTCCCACATCGATAGAGGGATGAGAATTTGGTCTCCTTATATGGACTTGGACAAAATCTCTCCTCATGAGCTAGCTTTTGGGGTTAAGTTAGGCTCATGTGTCATGTTTTTACATGGTATCAGAGTTAGACTCACCATAATTTGTTGTTCACCAATATGATGGCCCCCATTTAGAAGTGTTCACGTTCCAATTGAGGTCTAGGCGTGCGGGGGAATGTTAAGATGTCTCACATCGGTAGAGAAATGGAAATTTGGTCTCCTTATATGGACTTGGACAAACCTCCCCTCGAGTTAGCTTTTGGGATTGAGTTAGTCCCACGTATCATATCTCTACAGATATTTTATTAAGTTCATGGCTAATTTTATGACGATTCTTTTAAAATGAATATTTTAAAATAAATATTTTTGATCGTCTAGACACAACGCGCAAATGTCTTTTATTTTTTATAGTACCCCCATAAGTACAAAAACTTTAGAACTAATAAAGCATAACAACAAACATATTAAACAAACTTACAAAACTAGAAATTACATTTAATAAAAACACTAGAGCACACTGATTTAATTAACACAACTAGAAATAAAATAAAATAAATAAAAACAATTAATAAACTAAAGGATTTTTTGAGTGAGAGTAGATTTCAAGTTAGTATAAACAGCATGCCATCCAGCTTCAGTAGGATGAACTGTGTCCCAAAAAAATGCAGATTTTGGATCATTGCACACTGTATACATCTTTTCACCTTTAACATTCATACTTCCACATGAATATTTGTTGCTTATTCCCATACAACATGGCTTCAATGGTGTCTCGAACGTCGTGCTTCCTGTCAGACGAAATCAAGATTTTAAGTTTATGAATTCTGTATTCTTGAGATAGATTTTTAAATAATTGAAATGTGAAACATCCTTCAATATTTGGAGTAATGTTAAAAATTGCTGATTCTATAAGTTGACCTTTAATTCTTGTGGTAATAGAAGGAAATTATGAATTTATAACACCCCCCTCCTCCCCCCCCACCTAGACTCGCCTCTTAGGCATCCTTTGGTTAATCTTGTCTAATTCAGATTCATGTCAGATAGATTCCTTTTTTTTTTATGACAAGGAAAACCCGCAGCCGCTACCCTTTGGGTGCGCACAGGGTAAAACCTCCACTCCTATGCAATAGCTCGCAAACCACATAGAAGAGGTAACCCACACTAGGCAAGCCCGGTGCGACGAGCTCGACCCAGAAGGCAAACCCCTTGCTTTCGCTGGCAAGGGGTTTCGAACTTGAGACCTCCAACATGGAAGTCTCAAGCCCAAACCACTGGGCCACCCCGAAGGGTTGTCAAATAGATTCACTAAAAGGACAAAACGCTCTAAACTAAAAAAAATTACATTTGGAGGGACAACTAATTGGACCCAAAATCTTTGCTTAGAAGAGAAAGGATCTCAACCATTCCACGACCTTATCTATAGGGGTTCTGATGATGACTTACAATTTGTGTGGTGGTGGTGGTTGGAGGGGGGGGGGGTGAGAAACATTTTCTCCTTCAATAAGTCTTACACTGTGCAATTCAAATAGTGGAGGTCCAAAAGCGGGTATCAAACACACAACCTTACTTTGATTTGAACCTCTCAAAACAAAAGGAAAATCAGGCTAGGAAATGACTCGTTTATCAATCCGGCTATTGGACCCTAGACCCACCCTATACATAGGTATGTCATAAGATGTGTTTCATTCGAAAGGATAAATTAGACTTTTTTTAAATATAATTTTTCAACGAAGCAGTGTCGAGTGACATACCTGGCACTCCTTTACTTTCCAGCACAGAGTTGAAAGAGCTAAAAAGATCAAGAATCACAAAAGTTGAACCCATTGTCTCATTGTTCAATTTTGCCACAGCTTGTTGCAATAGTGAATTGTGAAGATCCACAGCAATATTCTCAGTAGCATTGCATTGTTGAAATGAATTCAAAATTGTGCTTTGTGGGAGACATCCTAATGGTTCCAATGCTGTCACTGCTATCTTTTTGGCACCTAATTTGTTGACTCTTTTCATGTTTACAACTAGTTGATTTACCACACTAGTTATGAAGGCAGGAATATCCTACAAAAAATAACTAGTTAAATAACATGCATGTAAAATCTATGTTGCTTGAACTTTTCGAATAATGTTGTTCTAAGTCATGTTAGGTACTTCAAAAATGCACTATTTTTGGAGGATCCAGCACGCATAGGATGGTAGTTTTGAAGAGTCAAAGTAACATAACATAAATGCATATAACAACATTACAAGTACAAAAATTTGTGTTGCTCGAATTTTTCAAAATATGTTGTTGTTGTCATGTTAGATCTTCTGAAAAATGCATTATTTTTGAAGAATCTGACATACATAGGATGACGATTTTGAAGAGTCCAAGCAACATAGTATAAATGCATATTAACATGCACATAAAATTTATGTCGATCGGTTTGTTTAAAAATGTTGTTGTACTACTCGTGTTAGATCTTTCCAAGATTTATTATTTTTGAAGGATCCAACACATATACGATGACACATTGGGACCCTACATGAGGTGTCTAAAATGAACATTGTTCAGTTAAGGTGTCTAAGTGAAACATTGTGCCAACTTTAGGAGACTACTGATGAGTTAGGCCTATTTTTAAAGAGTCTAAGCAACATAGATTCCCTAGACAATGAAATTTCAAAGATGTATGTGTGTTTTCTTTCTTTTAAAAAGATAATGTCTAGACCAACTTGTGTTTTCTTATATTATTTCATCAGATATCTATTACTTTTCATCGTCATTTATACAAAATACTTCTATATAGCCAACAAAGCTCAAACATATTAGCGATTTGTGTATCTATTGAAATCTGAACATGATATTCAAAATTATATTCACTTCATTAATCGCTAGTTATGACGTGAACCCATAACTTTTTGCCTAGACCTAAATTTATTTATGATCAACCACTTGTATATAGTACGTGTGTCAACCGTCAGGCTAGATCACATCACACCATTTTGATGTGTGATCCTTCCTCTAATCCCGTATTATGCAAGATATTTTGTGCACCACTTTCTCACCCTTTTAATTAACAATAGGAAGGAGTAATAATAAGTAAGGATGACAGGATTTGAACTCGTGATATTTTCTATCCAAAACAAACACACTATCAAGTTACATGACATCTCTTCCATTGTTCCACAGTGTAATTTACAAAAATCCATTAATGAATTCATCTAGTTTATAGTTTAGTAAATAGTAAGTATAGGCCAAGTATAATTGTTACCAAAATAATGAAATTATTATACATAAAAATCCAAAAGAAGTAAGTTGGTCAACATCTAAATTGGTACAGCAACAATTTAATATAAAAAGAGGCCCTTCTATTCTACATTAAATATCAATTCTTCACTGAATATTTCAGTTCAAAGACTATAGTACTACTTTGACTATTTTTTTTTTAATCTCCATTCAAGATTTTATAGGTTCAAATTTATAATCATATGGTCAAACTCGAACTCATAATTTATGAATATAATATGTTACTATCATACATATTTCAAAATTTTATGACACATAAATTGGCACGGAAAGAATACGAACACATTATATGTGTTACACGCATGTTAATTACGAATTCAAACTATATTGCAAAATGAAAAATGATAGAAGATTTTTAAATTTGAATTTACCCCACTAAGAAGAATCGGGCTATCTTGTGAGAAGTCATGTTTAAAGAGTTAAAATTAAGAAATTAAAAGTGTACGCTACTTCTAATAGCTTAAGTTTTAGATGAAATAGTCATACAATTTAATAATAATAATAATAATAAGAGTCATCAAAGAGATACACAAAATGTTATTTATATGACGCTCATAATAAAGGATGAGTCAAATAAAAGAACTGATAGATATCTACGTATAGTTGACAACTTCTAGAGAAAGGGTGCACATATTATCATAGGTGTCTTTTCCACATCAAAATGGGAAAGCAAAATGAAAAGTAACATAAATTCACATAATATACACATTTTTAGACACAGGATAATAAAATTCAAGGAATAAATTCGTGAAACTTGTTGAGACTAACCAAGCGTATATACGTATCATAGACCCGAATCATAATAATCTCAAATTAACCAATTTTGTTGTTTTTTGGCTTGGTAGTGTATGTCACATCAAGAAAATATTTTTTTTTTAAAAAAAAAATCAAATACATTTTTTATGGTTAGCAATGATACACCAAATCCAGTACATTTTTAGCGTGTAGTAGCTGCTGCAGGGCCTAGAATAATTTGTTTCATTATGAAAATTATTGGTTTTGCACATAAAAATCCAAGAGAAGTATATTTGTCAACATGTAATATGTCTTCTACTGCTGGTGTCAACACTCATTAATATTTTTTCTGTCCAAATTTATGTAGTATTATTTGACTGAACACATAATTTAATAAAGAAAATAAATGATTTTTAAAATTTGTGATGTAAAACAAGTTAAAGATGATTATGTAGTTATAAATCATATCATAACAGATAAAATGATATTTTAAAATTAAATTATTATCATATATCAACATATAATATTCATTCTAAAACCGACTAAAAAAAAATAAAGTGTGTTATATAAATTAAAATTGAAACAGTATACAATATGCCCTTCTATTCCAAGGTTCAAAAAATATATTTTACAATATTTTTATTCACGCCATGTAAGATCAATTAAAATAGGTTTTTTTTTTAATTCAAGGCTAAAATCTCTAATTAAAAATGGAGAGAATTCATATTTTGAAATTTTCATCACACCATACAATGGTAATAATATCATTTCAAGTTTAAATGGTATACGTCATTAATATAAAGATATTTTGTACCACTAGGTTATTAGAAGGATATTTACGAGTAAATATTCTTAAATCGTGAGATTTATAATTTTAAAAAGAAATAAAGAAACTACCTACTTAATAGAAATGGCTTGGTAGTGTAAAATTCTCTAAAACTAATGTGTATATAATTTAAATTTATATTTCTTCCATCTCAATTTATATTGTTTTGTTTAAATTTCAAAACTCAAATCTTACACAAATTAAAATTTTTGAAATAAATTTTATTTTTTAAAAATATATAAAAATATTATAAATTATTATAATATATAATTTAAAATATTTGAAAAATCATATAAAATATCACGACAAAAATATTATTTGACTTTTGAAATAAAAAATGTGAAAACATGTCAGTCCCAAATTTCGAAACTCAGAAGTCAGAACAAAACATATATCAAACGGTCAAATTTATTACTCCTAGTATATATATATATATATATATATATAAGTAGTTTAATTTCTCCTATCCATCTAAAAATAAGAATTTTGTGGTTTCAAAATATGTGTACAAAAGTGAACACAAGAATAATTTTTTTTTAAAAATAATCTATATATATATATAAAATATATAATTTTGATTTAGTATATAAAGGATAATTTTCCCACCTAAGATTGCAGATAAAATATATACGCCACCCCTAAGCAAGGGGCGGAGGCAGCATATACTTAGGGGTTCTTCCGAATCCTCTCAGCAAAAAATATTATTATTTGTACATGATTAAAATTACTTTTTAAATATGTATAATAGATGTTGAATTCCCTTCCACTAATTCGTGTGTTTACTTCATAAATTGTGAACCCCTTTATTAAAAAATCTGGCCCGTCACTGCTCTAAGCCTCACTCTTATAAATAAGTGCAAGTGGTATACTCTATATGACACGTGCACATTAAAAATATTGAAAAATGTTTAAGAAAGTATAAAAAAAATTAAATACTAAACAATTTTTTATTTATTTCAAGTCTAATTAAGTTTTAGTGGATAGAGTCTTACTTAATTGATATTCATATTCATATCGATGAGAGGTAGCAAGTATTTTATGAAATTTATTAAACTAAGTATAATTGATTCCTTTTTTTTTCCACCCCTCCTTGTGAGAATAGTGTTTCTATTTATATCCTAACATGACTCGAACCCTCAATGTACCGATTGTTGATATTAGAGGTGCTCAATCACTTACACAAGCTTCACTTTATCTCAGACAAACTGACTCGACCATCACGATTATAAGTATTGTAAGCTATTATATTAAAGTTTACACAAGTCTCACTTTATCTCAGGCAAACTGACTCGACCATCACGATTATAAATTTATTAGAGTACCTGAATTGTACCACCATTAGCAAGGTAAGCACCATAATCATTTCCAGCAAGAGAAAGCAAGAACAATGAATATTGTTCAATATCTGCCTTTGTGTATACTGATTCAGCCATTAATTTTTGGAAAAAATCAATTTGAGTTGTCATGTTTGGCTCTGGGACTGTAGTATTAAAAACACCAGTTCCTCCATAGGCAAAATTAATTCCATATCTTAGCCTATGTGTTGCATATTTCATCCATCTATATGGTACTGGTGACTTCAATCCCAAGAATTTTGCTGTTTTGTCCATTAAAAAAAAAAATTAATTATTATATTGTCAGGTCACTCAAAAAAATATCGGTATGTAACTATTTATAAATAGTGAGATAAAATGAGGTCTAGAAAAATTAGAATATACACAGATTTTATTTAATTTCCACAATAGACAATAGATAAAGATGATCGACATGGTTTAAAATTTATTTACATAATCGATGGATATTAGTTAAATTCGCACCTAAAGATGTGACGGCTTTGAGGTTCATAAAATAGGTTGAAAACCACAAAGTTTCAGGTTTCGATACTATCACATGCAAAAGATCTTAATAATTTCTTCTCATCATTTGTCTAAATCTTGATGTGGAGTTACAAATTTACTCGAGTGTATCACAACAAAAAAGAATTAGCCACATGTGTTAACTTGTTAACCTATTTAAATGATATAATTTTTCATCGAACAGATGTCATTTAACACTACTTAGCATAAGGTGCCTCCAATACAATCTTGACAAACAGAATTATTCAACAAAAAGTATTGATAAAAAAATATTTATGAAATTAATCGAAATATGTTTAATTTGACTCAAACATCACCTAACTTTTCTTAAAAGACCTAACTCAAGACTTGGCATGATTGAGTTTGGTAGAATAAATTATACTAAATCATAAATAGTGGGAAAACAAAAGTGCAATGAACAAGTGGCAAGATAATGACAATGACAATGAATGAAAAAAAAAAACTCAGTTTAGCACTAATTAATTTTTTTCATAATGTCATACTTTCACATATAAAGCAACATATTTATTGTATTTTTTTAATAATAAAAAAGCTATTTTTATTTATTTATTGATAGAGAAAGTAATTATGGTAGTCTGACAAGAGGATGCAGAAAAAGAAACAAAAGTAGGAATAATGCAACATGTCCAACCCCAGCAAAAAAGAATACAATGCAAAAGGAAATATACTCATTAACAACCCACTATGAAAAAAAAGAAGAAATAAATAGAAAAAATAATCTTTTTTTAGTTTTTCACTCGTTATTCATTATTCATATTAAAATTTGACTAAATTTAAATTCGTATTAGAAAGTCCCACAATAAGAATAAAACACTCTCTAACAAAGACGAACCCAAACTTTTAATTAAAAATAAAAAAGTATTTACCCTTCATCACGATCCTTATCAATGAAAAATAAATTGTTAATATAAACAAAAAGTTGAAAGACAGATATAAAGATAAAGTGGACACAATGATGAAAAAGAGTAATAGCATAGGGAGAAGCAAAAAAAGAGATTAGGATTAATCCACATCAGAAAAAGTAAATCCTTTAGTCATTTTTTTCTAATTTACTTATATAAATATATTTTATTTGAATCCAAAATCTATTAAAAACAATTCTTTTCACTTCATAATTTAAAAATAAAATTGCATATACACCATCGTCAATCTTAAAACTCACTTATGAAATTATATAAAACATATTATTTTTGTAATTTATGTAACACTATTTAACTGAACATACATGCCAAATACATAAAAAGAAAATATCTAATGAATAATGACTAAAATCTAATTAAAATTACTAAAACAAATAATTTCTCTATCTCAACTTATATAATGCAGCATTTGAACCACACACAAACATAAGAAATAAAATTGCATATACACCATCATCAAACTTAAAACTCACTTATAAAATAATATAAAACATATTGTTTTTGTAATTTATGTAACAATATTTAACTGGATATACATGTCAAATACATAAAAAAAAAAATCTACTATGACTAAAATCTAATTAAAATTACTAAAACTAAATAATTGCTCTGTCTCTAACTTATATAATTCATTTGAACCACACACAAACTTAAGAAATGAAAATTGATTTTTAACATTTCTAATACCAAAGAAGTCATAAATTTTTGTACGACTAAAAATCAACAATCTTTTTAAATATATGCCACGTCAACAAAACGGATGAAGTAATTTTTTAAACAACATACTCTTGTAATAGTAACTATTTACTTAAACTTTATATTCAGTCAAATATTATTACGCGTAATACTAATAATAATAATGATATTTTTAATTACCTAGGTAATCGGTGAGAACACGTCCATCGGAAAACCTGCCGGAGGGCTTGCCGGGAAAAGTGAGACCATAAGGTTGTTTCCAAGAATTAGCCATTGATTTTCTATTATTACCAGTATCAGCATATGAATCTCCAAATACAAACATTTTTGTTGGTTTAAAATTATAAAATTGGTGATCTTTTTGGTCATTTTTGTAACTTTTTGGGTTATTATGGTTATTCTGGTGATGGTGATGACGTAAACCTTCAACTCGAACACCCCATAAAAATCCTGTAAAAATTACAACAATAAAAAAAAGCGTATTATTGTTCAAATTCTATGCACTGACACGATAATAATAACATATTTCGAAAGGCTAAAGATGAAGTCAGAATTACATTGTTTGTACGTAGATAAAATTATTTTTTATGTAATTATAATAAATGTTGAACAATCTTCGTTTTTTTTTTATGTTTATTTTATATTTTAAACCTTTTAAGTAAAAGTTTTAGTTCCACTACTGAAAGTTTGGTGTATACCGTATACGTATTTGAAAAAAGAAATACAATAATAATGAAGAATTTTTTTATGTACTGACAATTAATTTTTTTTTTTTGAATATGTAGGTCACTAATAATGTAATTACACTTGAATCATATGTTAAATTACATTGATAATTAAAGCTACATAGACAGAAGAGTGATCAATTAAACACGAAATATCTTTAAATCTTGTATCCCTTGATAAAATTCTTGATTTCGCTAAAATATTTATAATATCACGATATGAAATTTTCGATTTCATCACTATTAATAATGTAAAAAAATAATTATTATACTGGCGAAATATATAACTTAAATTTAAAAAGTGTACCTGTGATTAAGAAGAAGGAGAAAATGAAGAAGTTAGAGATCTTCATGGAGATTTTGTTTGAATAGACTGAAGAAAATGGGGAAAAAGAAGAAATAGTGAGATTCTGTTTGTGAATTATAAACCTATTTATAGATATGATAAATAAATAAAATAATAAAGAATATGAGGGGGACATTGATTGGTGGAGTATAATTTCTTTTATTGTTTCAATAAATGAATAAAATAATAATAATAATAATAATAAGTGGATCTTTACCAATTTAACTATTTGGTCAGTGGCACAAAGTCATGAAAAAGGTCTATTAAGTTTTTTATTTTCATATTCACATTGGTGGGTTTCTTTTTTTAAAATAGAAAATTAACCATATGCAAAAGATGGGATATATTCTTTTCTACAACTTTTTAAAAAAATGTTAGTATTACTTAGAGAATTATTTTTTATAAAAAAAATTATGATTGTACTTGGATCATCTTGCATTGCAAATATGTCAACTATAGTTAATTTTTTTTATAACTATGTTATCCGTTTTCAATTTTTTTTGGTCATAGAGAACATATAACATAACATGTTTCTATGATTATTAAAGTAAAATATTCTTGTAGAGAACGACTATCATAAATAAGTTTGACTATAGGTAAAAGGATTTAGTTATTTAAATCAATGTGAAGAAATTATGTAGCATTTTCTTTTTCTCGTGAATGAGGCGGATGGACGGTCCTAACTAAGGTCTAAACGTAATACATTTTACCCAATCAGATTACTTATAAAGTAATTACATGTTAATTTATTGAACGACGTGAATTGATAACATGTAATAAATGATAAATAAATTTGTTATGACATATTCCCTCCGTCCACAATTGTTTGCCAGGGTAAGGTCATGCACACCCCTCAAGGAAAATTTAATACAAGGTGTAATTTGACTAATATAACCCTTTTATCTCAAGAATACCAAAAGTCCACATAACTTTTCAATTGAACTACACTATCATTCAGGGCAGAATTGGAAAAAAGTGACTAATTATTTCTTGATTGTTTAAATTGACAATTAATCTTGGACATCTATTTTTAGTATACCTGCCAAACAATTGTGGACGGAGGGAGTATTAGATTACACTAATGATTTATATTAAATTATTTGGCTTAAGTCATTCATGGCCCCTTAAAGTTGTCCGCATAATTCACTTAGACACCTCAACCAAGGCTAATACCTATTAGACACTTTAATATTAACAAATATATATCTATTAGACACAAAATGACAATCAATACATAAAACCCTGTGCGTGTAACTCACACTCCATAGCTTAAAATAGTTACGAATAAAGTTATGACACCTGGCCCATGACTTAATGCCCAATCTAACTATAAAAAAATATTTTATAATTCTGAAAGATAAAAAAATAAGTACTTATATTTTAATTTGTGTGGTGATGTCGGTTCAAAGTGGCCAGAAATATAGATGAACAGAGTCCGACTAACTTTCTTAACTTCAATGCCTGAAAATCTTCTTTCTTATTGCAAAATCAAATTAATTAGTAGATTTAGATTATATAAAGAATGAAAAAAAATGAATTAACAAAGTTTTTTTTTTAAAAAAAAACAGAGAGTATGGACGAAGAAGACGATGGCTGAAAAAGGGGGTGGGGTTGATTTCTTCAGTTTACCAAGAAATTAATTTTAAATAAAAAATCATTTTAATTATTTTAATGCCAAATATCAATAAAACAAAAAAAGGTACAAGTTCTTAGAAAATAAATAAAAATAAAATGATATTTGAAATATGTTCACGTGCTTAATGTCAAGTAAGGTACACTTAAGTTGCCACATCAGTGTTTTGTGTTTAATAAGTAAGTATATGTTTTAAACAATTTAAGTGTTTAATAAGTACAAGTTCTAGTTAAGGTGTCTAAGTGAATTATGCGGACAACTTTAATGGGTCGTCGATGGCCTAAATTTAAATTAGACTATTGTCACCAATGATTGGGCCAATATGGGCTGGAATTAATTGGCCCAAGTGCTTCAGGCCCAAATGACATATCAAAGTTGTCCAATGAAGTTGAAATATTGGAGATCTTAAAGCCTAAGTGAAAATTATTTATCACTTAACTATGTGTCACAATTCAAAGCATAACACGTATTGTCTGCTTTGGTCTAACATGACTCACAATTTTGTCTCGTGATGATGCCAACATCGAGCCCAAAAGGTGCATACCATGTGAAGTTATGAATTTGTGTTATACGTAATAAAATTATTCACTTTCCTCACTTGTTTAAATATAGGATAATTCGACTAAGGTGTCAAGCTAAGTGCACCCTTTCATCCGAAGAACAATCTAAAAATATGTTAGTCCTTCTGACCTTCTCTATGACTGACTTTCCATCATGCATCACATACACCCTCTTTAGGGATTCGAGCGTCCTCGCTGAGATTTGATTTACCATTATATTGAAGAAGTGTCCGTCACTGATTCGATATTTGTCATAACCAAGCACAAATATAGCACACAATGTCCACTTTGACCCAACATTCTCATGGATATGTCCTTTGAACTACGCCATTATATTATCGAGTTCAAAACTGTGCATATCATATGAACTTGTGTCTCCTCTTTTAAAGTTCTTCACTTTTCTTTCACATTAATTTCTATATAAGATTCGCCTAAATTATCATATACAATACCTCTTCTTCCGAAGCTTGAATTGGCCTTCTTTGTGTCCCGTCCTCGTTGGCCCGCCCTACGTCATGACCTCACACTATATATATAATGAGATTTTATTTTATTTTTTAAAAAACACAACTAACTTTAGAGTTGCTTGGAAGTTTTATTCTCTTAAAAAATTGGTTGAGTAATATTCAACTCTATCCTAAAACTTTGCTTATTAAATGGAAAAGAAAATTAGCACGTAAATGTGACCATAGAAGAAATAATTATAAAAAGGTAACTTTAATATATCAAATGAGTTTTTCTTTTTGCTTAATATCATATTTCCAATTAAACGAAAGTTTTATAACGATATCATTTATCCGAATATTTTTTTATTGTTTTAATAAAATATTATTATAAATAATATTTGAAAAATCAATTCTAACGAACTTTTTCTATTATACTAAAATTGTTATTGAGATTCCAAATTATATCTGCATTTGATAGTGAACCAAAATTTTATTTGTGAATACTCCTAAAACATTTTGCTAATTATGAAAAGATTATCCTAACTTTAATTTCCTTCTTTCCCATAAAGAGGAAAGCAAAATCAAGTAAAATTCACATCGTATTAAATTCATTTAAGGGATCAATGTTCCCTACCAAGAATTTCGTTGTTTCTAATGCACAAACTCAAAACCTCTGGTTAAACATGACATCGATAATAACGGAGCGAAAATATCGAACCCAAATAAAAAAATCAAGAAAAAATGAAAGGAAGATACCCTATTTCAATTTGAATACATACATGAAAATGACCTCCATTTTATAAGCCCTTTACATATTTCCCAGAACTAACTGAGGTTTATTTAGTTGCAAGGAATGGAGGAAAAATGAAGATTAAGAACAATTGCTGTAATAGATGTTAGAAAACACGACGTTCCTCGATCTCCCGAGCAGGATTCACACGTGGGAGAGACCGATAAATCCAATGGTAATCACGGTTTCATTAGCGTTTTCTTTATATAATCCAGAACTTCATCTACATCAACTGTCCACGCAACTGAAACCGGGGAATAATCTGTCCAAGGATTGCTCGTATTCCACCTAAGTATAACGATTTATTAGTTCTAATACAGAGTTTGGTGCTAGAGGCAAAAAAGTAAGTTACTCTGTGTTGCTCGGACTCTTCAAAAATGTTGACAGATGGATGACGGATCCTCTGGGAGTAGTGCATTTTTGGAGGATCCGACACTGGTGTGGCAACATTTTTGGAGTGTTCCGAGTAACGTAGCAAGTACTTACTTCTTTAGCCCTTGGTCCATCAAGGTGTGCCCGACGCAGATGCCTTGTGTCTCAACCCTCACAACGCCCTTCTTGAAGGTGAAGAGGTCAGGCCGAACTAGTGCAGCAAAGCTAACAGGATCGTGTAGGAAAATTCCTGCAAAGAGGACGGCGTATTATTATCAGTGGTGCCTAACCTATGTTGCTTGGACTCTTCAAAAATGTCGTCAGGTGCATGTTGGATCCTCTAAACGCGGTGCATTTTTGGAGGATCCGACATAGGTGTGGCAACATTTTTTGAAGAGTTTGAGCGCCAATTGATAAGAGATGATCACAAGATAAATGCAAGAAAGTGGTTTAAGAAGCACTGTCGGTCATCCAAAAACAATATAAGAATGCAGAAATTACCATATACACCGTCTGATTTCACGTGCCAATCACGGTAAAATTTGCACATATCGCACACAAATTTAGCGTGTTTTCCTTTGGATTGCTTTAGTTCTTCAAGATCAGCATCTAAAAGCAGGGAATCATACTCTTATTTAAGAGGTGAACAAAATTATGCAATTAAAGGAGCAAAAGATAGAAGCATTCGACATATTTAAGCAGTGAACATTCACCTTTCAATTTGACTTGTGTTGTAATGTTGATGCCTACAACATCAATATTTGCCCCCGACGTAAACACAACATCAGCAGCCTCAGGGTCCCCATGTATCTGCTTCATCAGAAAACTAAGCAAATGAGTAAACAGTAACAAATTGGATCAATGAATACAATAAAGACTGTTTCTTCAGCTTTGCATAACGAATAAGCGAACATGGAAAAAACGTTGAGCTTATAGACGTTGACAAAATACACAAGAATTCCTAGTATTTATGCTAGCATAATGCCAAAAAGGACCCATATTATACTCAAATTTCAAGGAGAACTTGTTGTCTACTAAACATTTCTACTTAGTTTTTCCACAGACATTAAAGGACCAAACAACTACATAAACATGCTTCCACATTGTAATACATTACAACAACAACAGCCTGCCAAATGTACATTCACAAATGGGATCTGGGAAGGGTGGTGTGCACGCAGACCTTACCTCTACTTTTGTGAGAAAAGTTGTTTCTGAGAGACCATTGGCTCAAAAACGCATATCAACGCAGGTTTGAAAAAGGAATTGTAAAACATTGAAAAAACTATACTCTTTATATACCCCATTGGGGAAGAAATCACCCACATTTGCTTCTGCGGCTGGATTAACATTTCCTAAAGCAAAGAAGGAACCACCGAGTACAACAACTCTCTTCACCTTGCTTGCAAAGGTTGAGTCCCTCTTGACAGCCTAACAAACAGATAATGATGAAATTTTTGTAAATGCAAGGCGAAATCAGAAACTTGAAAGTTGTGGAAGTTTTGAGATACAACGTACCAAAGCCAAGTTTGTCAATGGTCCCAGTGCAAGTATCGACACTTCACCAGGATATTCAGAAACTTTTTCCACCAAGAATTCAGATGCAGATTTGTCGATTTTCTTTGAATTTGGAGAAGGTAAGAATAAGTTGCCTAATCCATCTGAGCCATGAACAAAGTCTGCAACACGTGGTTCCCCTCCCTATAGCAAGAAACAAGAGTTAGGTGACAATGTGTTGAGAAGCTACAAGGGAGAAAGGAAACTAAGCATAAACTAAACAGAAAAAATCCTGTAAAAGCAATTATCATTTTTACTCTTTAATCTATTCTAATATATACCTATGCAGTAGAAAAAATGTTTAAAAATTAACTTCATGTTCGGTATCTTCAAGTGATGCTGCAATCACTTGTATCTTTGGAATAGCATGTGAGATTGCAAAAGAATAAATTGTTGCTGTTAGAAGGAATATACGGTACCTTCAGAGGTTCAGAGCTACCCTCTGCCACGGGAACATCCGGATATCCTGCAGCTTCACACTATCATTTTGCAAATTAAGTTAAAGAAGTAATTGATCAAGAACTTGATCCACAAACATCTAGAAGATGGAAATTTTAAATATGATGAAAGGAGAGAAATATAGATAAATACAAATAAAATTAAAAACATACCAAAAGTAATGCATTTCGTGTAGCATTTTTTGTGGTAACGTTGCCAAAGATTGTAGTGAAGCCTATGATCTCAACTTCTGGTGTCTGAAATGCCATTAGTATTGTCATACTGTCATCTGTTATCAACGAAAACAAAATTAGCTCCAATGTGACTAATGGGACCCACATCGAACATGAAGCTCATCAGGAAACACACATAAACACAACTCAGCCTACTGAATACCTATTATGAGAGAGATACGAGTCTTTCATTTTCATTCACCGGCACAATTTATCCCCCATATTTGAGACGATAGAAATGAAAGAATTTCTTGATATTTTTTCAAGCATCACTAAGTATTATACTTTTATCTTTTTCCTGGTTGATGAGTCACCAAGTATCATATTACTAAAAGTGCATTAGTTTCTACTTGAATGAAACACAACTTCTATGCCAAAGCGTCACCACAAGATATGCTCTCTCAAAATTTCCTCTTTCACGAAGAAAATAGCTTTGCCGGAAAAGAAATTTCAGAACAGAAAGGGGAAACTGTTCCAACCTATGATAAGTGCTAAGCTTCCTTCAAACTTCTCGATCTGGGAAACCTCATCAACTCTGTTCTTTTGGGATAAGGAAGAAAACAGAAGGAAATCAGACATTCAAGGAAAACATCCTGCTATTGCATTGTGTTTTCCCTTCTCGAAGACATCTTTCTCTGATCAAAGAACGACTCTGCTCGAGTTGGATTTTGGTTTGGTTTCACAGGTTGCATTTATTTGATACTTCTTTTCTTACTCTCTAGTATAGAACTCATGGCATACTCTTATTGCTATTTAGTCTTGTCCTTTTGTTCTATAATAGCCAACCATCTTTGCTACTTTAGCTTCCTCAATATTATTGAAGTTCGAAGTTTCCAGTCCAGAGTGATGTTACAGATTGTTAATAGTTAAGAGTGAGTACTACATAAACAAAGTTAGCAAACAAAAATCCTACTATAGTTGTTACCGAAGAATCAAGAGAATTATAGAAGCTACCTTGAGAAATTTATCAGAAAAGATAATATGATTTCTTAGGTGCCTATGTGTTAGTACTATCTCCTGATTTCTTTATGAAAGTAACAAAACATTCCTTGACTAAAAGAAGTCTCAAAATTAGAAAAGACCATATATAAAGTTAATTGCATACTTTCATATATTAAAAGTACATCTAATTTAGGATGACAAAAAGCTACTTTATCTCCAAGATTCTCTTCAAAACAAACTGAAACAATCCCAAAATTCACAAATTCCAGAAAGAATGAGAATATATTATATCTGATTATTGTAATCGAAATGGACACAATAAAGTAACTTGGACCCCTTCTCTATATAGAATCTGCCCTTCCCTTTGCACTTTTAACAACAAAAAAGAAGATTCTTCAAGTACACAAAACTGAATCCCCGAAATGATACCACATTCCCATAAGAACTCCCAAAACAATACAAAATTTCCCAAAATGTCATCTAGTTGTCTAAGAAACTCAAAACCCGATTATAATCAAACAAACAGTTCAGCTGAAAAAATCACTAAACATATCAACTTAAAATTCATCTATGAATAAAGAACACCCAAATTCAAGACACTGAAAAAAAAAATACTGAAATTTGCTAAAGTTCCCAACTTTAAACAAAAAGGTAGAAGATTTAACCAAAAAATTATCTAAGAAAATCAAAATCCAATTACCATCAAACAATTATTTTACTAAAAGTTTCAACATTAAACTCATTCCTGAAAAACAAATTACACCCAAATTCAAGAAGCTGGAAAAAAATGCTGAAATTAGCTAAAGTTCCCAACTTTAAACAAAAGGGTCATCTATTTGTCTAGCATAATCAAACCCAATTACCATCACATAACAATTCGCCAAGGGTCTATCGAAAACAACCTCTCTAACTCCCAAAGTAGGGGTATGGTCTACGTTAACCCTACCCTCAAGTGGGGTCTATTGGAAACAATCTCTCCACCTCCCAAAGTAGGGTAAGGTCTGCGTTCACCCTACCCTCTCCAGACCCCACTTGTGGGGTCTATTGGAAACAACATCTCTACCTCCCAAAGTAGGGATAAGCTCTGCGTTCACTCTACCCTCTCCAGACCCCACTTGTGGGATCTATTGGAAACAACTCTCTAGCTCCCAAAGTAGGGATAAGGTTTGTGTTCACCCTACCCTCTCCATACCCCACTTGTAAGGTCTATCGGAAACACCTCTCTACTTCTCAAAGTAGGGATAAAGTTTGCGTTCACCCTACCCTCTCCGTACCCCACTTGTGGGGTCTATCGGAAACAACTCTCTACTTCCCAAGTTAGGGGTCCCTATCCTCTCTAGACACCATCAAATAACAATTCAGCCAATTACTAAAACTCTCAACATTAAACTCATTCATGAAAAAACAAACACCCAAAATCAAGAAACTGAAAAAAATGCTGAAGTTCTAGAATTTAAACAAAAGGGCACTCTATTTCTCCAACAAAATCAAAACAGCATTACCATTAACTAAACAATTAGCTAAAATTAAAAAAAAAATGCAGAAATTTGCTAAAGTTCCCAACTTTAAACAAAAGGGGCCCTCTCTTTCTCCAACAAAATCAAAACCCCATTACCATTAACTAAACAATTAGCTAAAATTCACAAAAAAATGCAGAATTTGCTAAAGTTCCCAACTTTAAACAAATTTATACTTAGGGTAAGAAGAATATTCTTACCAATACCAGGATCAGTATCAATAATAATCTTTTCACGTTGCTTAGCAAAAGAATTGTTGGAAGCCACCAAATCACCATTATAAATCGACATTCTTGAAAACTTTTCAAAATTCAAAAGGGAAACTTTTTTGAAGAAAAAAAAAGGGGAATATTGGGACCTAGAAAGACAATGAAAATGCAATATGATAACAAAAATCAAATCATAGAATAAGAAAAAAAAATTGTGGGATTTATTAATAAGTGAAAAAAAGGATAAGAATTTGTAAGAGTCAGCTCTGATGATGAGCTGAATTTTCTAAAAAACTCAGCTCTTTTTTGTTTTTCCTTTTCTTGTTTTATAGAGTTGTGTCATGTGTGAATATATATGAGTTTGGGAAAGAAAAGTAGATAAGAATATGTGGATCCTAATTTGATTCCCTTGTGGTTTTCACTCGATGTATGATATCTATTATTTTCGAGGCTTGCACATAAGATCTCATATTAATGTTATGGACAAAATTTGATTTATAATTTGAAATTTATAGATTTCTGAAGTACTTCGTGTTAATATATAATTATAATTGAATAAAATGATATCTTAATTAATTTGATTCACATTGTGTTCTCTTTGGCTTTTTCTACTCCGCATATGATATTTGAAAATTAAAGATAATTTTTATTTTTAAGGCTCAAATTGGAGACCTCATATTGATGATATAGCTGCATAGGTGTATTCAGAATTTGAAGATTATGTATTTCTATAATAATAATTGATAAATTGGTATACTAACTTGATCCTCATCGTATTCTCTTTGTTTTTTTCACTCGGTATCTAATTTTGAAAAATTAAAGATCATTTTATTTTCATTGTTCAAACTCAATATTTCATGTTGACATTATAGGTAGCGGTAGATTCATAATTTGAAGTTTATAAATTACTGCGGCAATGTCAAGCAATTATATTCAATAATAATTGAGTAAATTGGTATTGGTACCCTAATTTGATTCACACTCTCTTTGTTTTTTTCACCTGGCTTTCAGAATCCAAAAATTAAAGACAATTTATTTTCAAAGCTCAAATTTAAGATTTCATGTTGATCTTATAGGCAGATGCGAATTCAGAAAAAAAAAGTTTATATGTTTCGATAAATTTCAAGTTAATGTACAATAATAACTCGTGAACATGCACAATATATGCTAGATCCATCCTAGATGGAGGAGTACTTATCGTGATAGTCAAAATTTTCATCAAGAGAATTTAAAATTTTATACCATAGAATATTTTCTTTGATTAAATCACTTAGAAGATGATACCAAAATACATAGTGTGAAATTTCATTCCTTTTTATGGGTTTCTTTTCCTCAAAATAACTATTAATGTTATGACAATTATAGACTAAATTGTTTTTTTAAATATGGATTAAGAGAGCTCTAGATTTAATTTAATATACAAGATTGGATTTGATTTTGATTTTATTCGAGTTTTCTTTGATCAATTTGTTGATCCAAAAACACAATATTGGACCCAATTAAGATCTTTGCATGTTATGTGATTTTAGGAGTTCAACGCTAGGTAATTTGATCAATAAGATCGTCTAATTTCTATAGAACTTAATTACTAAAATACTCGTAAAGGATAATATGGTTAAGCAAAGCCAAATAAATTTTTCATGAAAACCATTTCTCCACACAAAATTTGGGAATAAGTGATTATTTGATAGTAATTTATGTCGTATTATTATTATATTAATAAAAGACAGTCTGGTGCACTAAGCTTTCACTATGAGCAAGAGTTAAGGAAGAACTGAATCACAAAAATCTATTATACATAAGTCATACCCTTACTCTATATTTCTATTTTAAAAAAAAAAATATTTCCATAGCTCAAACAACATGTTACATCAATCAAACCCTAAAAGACAATAATTACTTCTTGTTAAACTAAGAAACAAAGAATAACCATCTATGATGAGGATCTTTAAGGAATTGTAGGTTTATCCAACTAAAAGAATAAATATTAAAAAATAATAGTGTAATTTATAGGAATTTTCTACAACTAAAAGGATATTCTTAAATTACCTCCTAGTTAGTGAAACAAGAAAGACAAAGGGTGGAGAGTAAAAAACTTTTTTGCATTACGTTTCAATGAAATGAAGATAAGAAATTAAGCTTTACTTTACCAGGTACGAAAAAAAAGCCATCACCACTTAAGTAACGTGCGAGAAAACTCACACGTAAAGATTTTTCATTCACAATATTACGTTTACTCAACAATAAGCATAAGTAAAGAGAATATTGTTAGATATTTTGCTATTAAAAAGTTGTTGGACATAAATTATTGCACGTTATAGCACATGTATTTGACCTGGAAATTACATGGAACTATGTATAATAATCCATTCAATAATTTCACATGCACATGGATTGATGCAACTGACTTTTCAACACGTAACAAAATTGAATAATGAAGTGTTTGATTTTAAAATACAAGAAATTTATCGATAACTTAGTCATAATACATACGCCGATATATATATTTTGCAAAAATCGAACAAATGGATGGGTCAATAATCTGTTAAACAAAATATTTACATATGAGAAATATCACCATAAAAGTGATACATCCCTTCCCACATTTTCTCCATTTGAACAAAAACAAAATAATACAATTTCAATTTTTTTCTTTTCTCAATACTAATTCTAAGTTAAGAAATTTAATTTAACATGGAAGTAAAATGATCTAGTCCAAATTTTACTGTGAAATCAGTAAAAACTTCTTTAGATCAAATCTTCCTGCCTTTTGTTTTTCATCATAAGGCACAAGCTTTCATGTCTTGGCATTAGGGGAACCCAAAATATTAGCTGCACTCTTTGCTAAATGGCTTTTCATATTCCCACCAGTTTGTGTTGGGCCCTTTGCATTTGTCATCTCGGCCACGAGAGCCGATTTCTTTATCTGTCAAACGAACAACAACTGATCAGCTAATAATGACCGATATACATCACCGGGATGGCAGGACCAAAGGTTGACTTCAGATTACGGGTTCAGCAGAAACAGTAGCTTTGACTCAAACCATGTATATTGGTTGAGAAATTCAGATTTAAATTTAGAACACAGTTATAAACTCATAAAGTTCAAATCTTGGATCTGTCCCTGTTAATGTCACATTATCTGCTCATTTTGAAATAGATACGTAAAGACGAAACCAATCACAAGCAATAAGACAAAGTAAAAAAGTTTAACTTACCACTGCTATTCTCTCCTTGTGGATGTCACTTGTTAACTGAGAAACCAGAAAAGAAACAATCAGATAACAAGAAAAGATTGGAAAATAAAGATTACATCACAAAGAAGTCTAAATATGTAGTATTGAACTCACTGGCTTCTTGTAGGCTCTGATCTCATCCCCGCCAAAACCTGGGAGAGTCATATTCCAATTCCTTTCTGTATCAAATACACTTTAATAGGTTAGGTGCTGCATAACGTTGGACCAGTCAGGAATAGAAAGTAACTTACCAAGATGCAGAAGGATGTCCTTTGCTTCCAATGTATTGGATTTTCGATGCTTGGCCAATGAACAGCCAAATGTGGTAATCTGGTCAAGTAGGAAGTAGTTAAGGACCAGTACAAAAATGAGAAACGCGCTGTTAACATAGTATCGTCATTTGGCTGGAGAATATACAGGTCCAAAGGGACTCTGATATCAACTTAAACCACCCAACAAATATGGAAAAAAATAATAATTCAGAACTCTGATTTTACATGCCGTGGTGTAGAATGAATGAGCAACTCATTATAGAGCTCTTACTTTCTAGAAGTGTGAGGAATGATCAGCCTTCCCTTTCCTCCTACCCTAAGCCACCCCGAATTAAAAAGGAGATTCAGGTCCTCCGCATGTTACCAGAACTACAAGTTCAATAAATGTGAGCCTTAATTCACAAATCCTACTAGAGCTGATATTACCTTCCCAAAGATTGTTTTACATCCATTAGCTGCATTCACCCTGCTAAGTAACTAATACTGCCTCTCCCGTTAATTTTCTTTCCCTCAACCCATCTCCCAATTTTTAATTCCTGCCACAACATTTTTGGAGTAACCATAAAGTACTGGATGTTGATATCAATTATCTGTCACATGAATCCTCCAGAAAAGATTCACGCATTAATTGTAACACAGAAACTGAGAAGGAACGGCTAATTTGAAGAGAGAATTTGCAACAATTTTCCAAGCCCCTCCTCTATACTCCCCCCTCTAGATTTGTAGAATCACACATAATATAGCTACAAGAAATGAGCTCCCAAATCGCTTGGCATTTACATAAAATTTCATTTCAAGAGAAGCAATATCCAATTGAAAGAAAAAAAAGACATTGATCTGCATAGGAAGAGTCTTATCTCATAAATAAAACAAGAACTTGAATGACAAAGGGAGCAAATCTGAAATTTTCCTTAAAACTAAGAACATACGCTTATTGCCTACATAACACAAAAAAGAAAACTTGATGCAGAATAGTCGGATCTAAGGGAAAATCTTATATCCCTGCTTCCTAGAATTCATTGTGTTCATCTACAAAGAAATTCATAGTTCAGTACAAACAGAGACCTCGATCAGGTGGCAATTTCAACCTTTCTTGTACTTAACAGGAAGTAAGCAATAAATGAAACCGCGTACCCCTGAGCTCACCATATTCTCTTTTTTTTTGTTTTTTTGGGGATAAATACCCCTGATCTTACCACATTAAGCTGAATGGAATTGCACAACTAAAAAGTAATGGCATTATCTATGAAAATGAACTAGCTAGCTTTATCCTATTAAAGCATGGCCAGAACTGCAGCCCCACTAGAGTACTTCCAAGAATAATCTTACAATATACCTATCAGATTGTCAGGTGAGATTTCAGATTGAAAGGAATATTTCAGTGTGAAACAACTAGAATATGAACTCACAGATTCCACAAATTCCTCTGCTATATCAACGAGGATGTCTTCAACTTCAGCATCCAATTTCTCTGATGGATCAATCTGTCAATGAGAGATGCAGATCAAGCAATTGAATCATAAAGGCAAAGAGAATAGACACCTGATACCAAAATCAAATAGCAGGAGAGAATCAAATAGCAGGAGAGACAGGATAAAATGTCGAGAGATTTTGTTCATTTTGCAAGTTGACTATGAATGACAAGGCTTCTTCTATTATATTTATTTATACACCTCAGATTTCAACATGATTGCCCCTCCTTTTCTTTCCTGCCTTTACACTTTAAGAAGTCACTTTGTCCAAAATAGGAACTCTTACCAAAACATCAACTAGTGATAGGCACTCCATTTCCAGTGACTGATAAAAAAAACATTGTTTTTTCTTTTTTTTGGCAGAAATACCATTGACGGAGTCGCCCAGGGGATGGGGTGGTGGTTGACGTATATGGGTAACCTCAAAATCCCAGGTTTAAATCCCTACAAGGTTCAAAATCCCAATCCGAGCACTCAGTTTCCATATACTCAAACCTTGATAGGCATGTTGACCTAGCACTTATACTTGTGGTCTGCCCATTGGATTCAAGCTAGCACAGACACCATCATATAATTTATAACTACAAAATTTTTCACCAGCTTCCAACTATGATGAAGTATCACTATTACACAATGGGATGTATGGATTCAGTATGTACATTATCAATGGATCCTGCAAGCTTATAAACAGCAAAAGCTTTCAATAATATTTATCCTTCTGTATCTTGTTTGCATACATTTACTAGCTAGAGCTGAATCCTTCAATCAGACCTAGCATAATCTGATTGCAAATTGAACATCTAATTCTTGACAGTTTGCAATCAGAATATGCTAGTTCATATTTGGCAAATAGAATATGCTAGTAACAGTTTGCAAGCAGATAAATCATAGCTAGTAATTGCTGTTAACGCAATAGCCTGACAGTATATTACAGAGTAAACACCATTATTTAGGATGTGTGATTAACCCACACATCATTCATTGCACTCATTTGGTTTATTCAAAACCAAAAGCACATCCTCATAAAGTTAAACCACTGTTTCTAGTGAAATCTTCCTGTACTACAGTCAAAAGCTACAACGGACTGCACGCCAGAAAATCCACAGCTGCAGTGCTGCCTTACACTTGGGTAAATGGTGACTACTCATTCCCTACCAATTCAGACGAGTCAGCATAACTGAGATTAACTTCCGGAGTAGCAGACAAGCAGTCATAATTTATACTGCTAAACTTGAAGTCGCTATCATGCCGAATCATGGTAGCCCAGTTGGTTTGGCTACCTAAACTTTCACCTTCGTAGTGGGGGTTCAATTCCCTGCCTTGTAATCCCCTATCAAGCTGAAACATCTTCCTAAGAGGTTTGCCAACTTGCCTCTTCAAGAATTATAGGTAGAAAGACTTGGAAAGCTACCTATTACTGGTTCCTTCATCTAAATAATCTCAGTTTGCAAGCTAACAGGATAAAGCTTTACAAGCAACATTACTACTTAGGAAGGCATCATATGTATAATCTTGCCATTGGGCAGCCAAATTCTGACAATATAAGAGCCAATAAACATTACCTAGTGATATAGCACCAAAAACTGAGACCAAGAAGGGGAGAAAGAGTACAGAGAGAGAAGAATAAGAGAGAGAGAGAGAGAGAGAGAGAGAGAGAGAGAGAGAGAGAGAAAAGAGAGAGAGAGAAAGAGAGAGAGAGAGAGAGAGAGAGGGAAGGGAGGGGGGGGGGGGGGGGGGGGGGGGGGAAGGGG
>JAJOOR010086067.1:0-27098 GCA_036250505.1 Solanum acaule | reverse complement strand
CCCCCCCCCAGGACGTGATTAGACAAAATGTGAAATAACTCTAAATTTTGGAAGATATGACCCAAGATATGAAGGTTTAGCGATAAAAATTTATGGTACTGGCTAATAAGTGTTGTAGCATTTCTGTGGAGAGGTAGCTAGGCCACTATTTTCCTTCATTTGTCCTTTTAAAGTAACTAAATTTTATATTAGAACTAAAAAAGTTACATTTTGAATTTATAGATATCATCAATGTAATAAAAATGAAATTCTTGGATAGGATAGGCAGACACATGATTTGAGTGCGTTGAGGGAACCTCTATACTATGTACGTTAAGGCAATTAATATTTCAATGAATAACATGCCATTTTTGTCACGACCTGAGCCTACAACCCGATCCTACACCCTGGACGTGGCCGGCACTCGAGAACCATTGCTGGTCCCCAAGCCAACCGTCATCCTGGCTGGCTACAAGCGGAAGACTAACTCAAACATACAAAAGCTTAAAACTGAATTAAATTTCATTGAACTCAAATACTGAACTTATTTAAAAGTCTTTACAGTACTCAAAATAAATGTAAATACAGAAACTCCTTAACTCTGTCTATCTATGAAGCATCTACTATTTCAGAAGGATATCGGGACAAGACCATGAGATCTCAAAACTACTAACTTTAAGATAAAGGTGAAGTCCTCCGGAAGATAAGACGACTCACCAAAGCTAACTAGAATATCACATGACCTAAACGAAACGCCTGTTGATGGTCCTGAATACCTGTATTTGCATTATGAAATGATGTAGGCCAAATGGATCTGTACATGGAATGTACCAGTATGTAAGGGGAATTATGAAGCATAAACATAAGCTTGAACTGATGGAAAAGAAGCATACTTACCTCTTCTCAACTCACTCAACTCAACTTAACTCAATGAAACATAGTTCAACTCAACTCAGAGAAAATAGGGCTCAACTCAATAGTAAGATACTCAACTCAGTGAAACATAGTTCAACTCAATTAAGAGAAATAAGGTTGAACTCAACAATAAGGTACTCAATTCTGACTCAAGATACTCAACTCAATCTCCAGATACTCAGCAACAATAAAAGATACAATATCTGGAAAGCTTTTAAAACAATAGGCAATAACTCAGTTGTATGAAAAATACAATAATAGCTCAAATGTATGAAAATACAACAATAACTCTGTTTGTATATAGAAATACAAAGTAACTGTGTGGGAGATTCTCTAACCGACTACCATCACTATGAGCTATGTGATGATACAACGTCTAGCCCACGCTGCCACAACTGTCATATACTTTGTCGGGGGTATAGAACCTACTACTAAGTGGATCAACTAGTCTATGCTAAAAAGCAATAAGGAATAATCTAAAATGTATGACCCTTTCTACCCACGTTGGCTACATGGTTTATGAGGGGTGTGAGTTGTCTGAACTCTCCCCTATATCGGTGCTCAATACTACTCCCAAAATATAACTAGCTCATATGTTTAAAAACATAACTCTTTCTGTGTTTTGAGATTATTACTAAAAAATCTCTCTTAAAAGAGATGGTACTAAAACTGCTTAAAACTCTTTTGGAAATCTCAGTATTCTCTCATCTTATAAAAACATTTACTCTTAAAAATACTTAGTTCCCATATATCATTTTTAACAAAAATTAACTCAGCTCTAGTCTTCCTCAACTCAGTGCTCACGTCTTTAAAACAAATTTTAAAATAATTTGTAAAAAGACTTCTTAAAATAGGGTTCATGCCGAGTTATGGATTTGAATGACTCAATTCAAAGTTTTCAATAACCATGCATATAACTCAATACTTGGAACTCAACAACTCCAGAACTCAAGTAGTCAATGATACTACTCATCTCAAGATACTCGACTCGGATGGTTCATGTGGGATTATGGGCATGAACTACTCAACTCAAGGAATCAATGATACTTCTCATCTCAAGGCTGCTCGACTCATTGGCTCATAAGGAATTATGGGCATGAAGTACTCATCTCAAGGACCTTCGTGGGTAACATTTAGTCGCCTCATGATTAGGAATATAATTCCAAAATGATTAGGAACTCAATATTAAAGACTTAGAACTTGAAGATACTACTTCTCTCAAATATATTCAACTAATGGAGTTCATGTAGAATTTATGGGCATGAACGACTTGACTCAAGGGTCTAAATAACAATATGGAACACATGTATATGACTCGTCTCATTCTCATACATAATTCCTCAAAACTTAGCTCAAATTGATAGTTGATCTCAAAGGATTCACAATTGAACTCAAAGACTTTCTTGAACTCTACTCTTAACTCTTTCTTAAATTTTAATTATGAATTGAAGAGTTATGATTCATGATATGAAGGATTTCGATGATAGAGTAGACTCATATATACATTTTGCTCATTCTCATATTCACTTACTTGAGTCTTGAAACAAGTTATTAGTAATTGTAGAAGACTCCTCAAGAAAACTTAAAGGGACTTTCTCAAAATGTTCAAAAGAACTCTCAAGACTTGACTCTTAACTCTACCTTAAATTTGAATATTGAATTCACGGTTATGATTCATGTTTTGAATAATTTCTAGGTGTTTAGAAGTAGTTTAGAGTTTTTAGAATCAATAGGGATTGAAGAAACCCTTTTAAAGAACTCAAACCGATAGTTGATCTCGAAGGATTCAAAATTTAACTCAAAGACATTCTTGAACTCTATTCTTAACTCTTCCTTGAATTTGAATTATGAATTCAAGGATCGTGACTTGACATATAAGATTTCTTGATAATTGGATGTAAATTGGATAGTAAAAATCATTAAGAGAGCGAAGACATGTTTTGAAAGATCGACTACGGAACAAAGAACAGAGGCAGAAAGGACTTGACGTCCCTGGCGTAGCAGTGGCGAACCGCACTATCCCTCAGTTGACTGAGGCTGGTCTAGGGCACATGCCGCAAACCCTTCAAGCGCAACGGGGGCGCGCTGCCCAAGCCACGTTCCAGACGAATCCGATGAACTTTTCTTCAATTTTTCTTGCCCTACCTCGTCTAAAATCGAATGATTTCCTCCACACTCTTTTGGATACTTAAACCCAGCCTAATTACAACAAATTCTACACCAAAAACCCACCAAAAACAACACTCATTCGCAACTCTCACCTCAAGAACTCAACAAGAACTTCATTATAAAAAATGAAGCACAAAACTTCAAGATTATCAATATACTCAATCTCATGGAAGAAATTTGTAAAAGAAACTAATGATTGGCATGTGGGCGAACAAACCCAATACTATGTAAGCTTACATACCTCTTAGAATAAAATCCTTGGTGAAATCCCTCGAAGAATCGCAAGAATCTTGACGAACAGCTTGAACCTTCCCTCTTTTCTGTTATTTTCTCTTCTTTTCTATTCTTGAACTCCTATAAAAACCCTAAGCGCATTTTAGGAATAACTAAAGATGATTCCAATCAGTTTAGACTCCTAAAACCTTACCAAAAATGCTTAATTTGATTGGGTAAGAAAAGGACCAAAATACCCCTCATATTTTCGGGTAACTTTCCTGAATTGGACAGCCCGACTTCAAACAGTAATATCTCCTTAGAACTAGCTCGAAAATTAGCAAACTCAGTGGCTTTGGAAAGAGGACTCATAGATTTTTCATTTGATATCTTATGGGTCTCTAACTCATCCTGTGCTAAAAGTTATGGTCATTTGAAGTTGACCGAAAACTTAAAAGAACTTAGGAATGACTTGAATGAACCCTCTTCTAAAACAATAAGCATATTTGGATTTATGAAAACTGACCCAAATCAGATTTGTCCCCAAAATATTACTAAAATTCGCTTTAAGCTGATTGAGTAAGGAAAATACCAAAATACCCCTCATATTTTTGGGTAACCTTCCGTAATTGGACAACCCAACTTCAAATAGGCATATCTCCCTCATATGAGCTCAAAAATTAATAAACTTGGCAGCGTTGGGAAAAGAGTTCCAAGACCTTTCATTTGATATCTTATGAGTCTCCTAACTCATCTTCTACTAAAAGTTATGGTCGTTTGAAGTTGACCCAAAACTTAGAAGAACTTAGGAATGACTTGAATGGATTCTCTTTAGTTCTTTTTGGAACTCAAGGTGCTTCATCTAGAGACCTTAAAGCTTAAGAATTCCTCCGAAAAATCATTTTCACAACGAAGAATAGTTTGAGTCTCAGCTCAAAAAAATTCTGGGGTTTTACAGTTTTAATAATGGAAGGGCACTTTGTACCTTGTCAAGGGTACAAAAACATACTGACAGAGATCCGCTAAAGTGATGCCCAAAAGGACTAATGGTGTCAAGCCTGGTTTGACGGGTGACCCTTTAGTACCTATGATGACACGTAGTTCTGGGCTTAGGGTTTGCTACTAAAGGTATCCAACTAACTGATGGATGAGCCTTCATCCCTGCATCCGCTTGATAGTAAGTAATACTCCCGACTAATTATGTTGATAAACTGAGTAGATAAATACTATTAAAATCTGATATTTGAAAGCATCTTTAAACATGTGGAACTGAAGATTGAGTATAAAACTATGCATTTATGGAATACTAGGGGATCGGGTGTTCATAACCCACCACTCCGAAAAGTACAACTAATCATGACAATTTATATATTATAAATGGAATAGGCAAACAAATAGCACAAGTCCAAGGGCATGCATTTCTATATTCTGAGAGTTCATGGAATATGCCTATATAAAAGATACTAATTATATGGGAAAACATGTATTCATAGACTATCCATGAGAAGGAATTGAAATATAAGGAAGTCCATACTTGTCATAGAAACCGTAAACTCTGTAAAAGTATATAACTGGAGAACATAGTATCTATTGATGAAATCTCACATACTTGATCCTTGAATAACTCGGATTGAAACTCTAACATTGAAGAGGAATCTCAAAATCCCTTCTTGAACCTTCAGATGAGTTCTTGTTTTCACTAGATATGGGAGGAAGATTTAATGTTAGAATCTTGTTAGGAATTCGTGATTAGAGATTGAGAATGTTTAGAAACAATTCATACATAGGAGGAACTTACCTTAGATCGAAGATGATGGAGAGGAGATGATTTAAGAGAAAATAAGCCCAACTTAATATAGATATTTTTCAAAAAGAAATTCTACTGACCAACTTAATATTGGAAATAATTTTTCAAGAGAATAGTACTCAAACAATAATTTATTTTTCGAAAAATAATAGGAAATAAGAATTAGTTTGTGTTGTTGTCTGAATGTAAAACAAGACTAAGATGTAGTTGAGACACTTGTGGCAGAAGAGAAGGAAGAAATCATTCATACTAGTTGTTGTTGGATGGCCTAATTGTCTTGTTGGAGCTACTGGAAATGCGTTAAATGGATGGCTTCCAAAATGTGCCGATACTTATAACCATAAACCTCTCTTTTCTTCAAAATACAGAAGAGATGTGGAAGTACTACTTAAAGTTACAATGATCAGAAATACAGAAGAGAAATTTCTAGAGTGCAATGTCTATTTATCTTCAGTTGGTTAGATTCTCATTCAAAATGTTTCTGACTATTTTCCAGTACGAGATGTGGAAGTACTACTCATTGTCAATGTTAATTCCAATATTGTAAAGGAAGCTATTACAGAAGCATAATATGGTTTTACTTCTGCACACAAGTGGGAAGTTCACTTATTTACCATATTAAGACCCTCAAGTTCTTTTAGAGATCACTAACTTAGAAGGTACTTGCACATTCACTCAAATATATTCTTATATTCAGTTGTATGTTGTTAGGCATTGGAGAAAACTTATGATGAGCTCGTTGGGCAAGTAATCTGTAACACCTCAGAACTTATCATACCAGAACACCAGAAAAATGGGTGAACCACGACAGGGTTCCCGAACTGTGAATGGAACAACGGTCCATCGACCTGTCCGTGGATTCACAAACAGCCCAGAAATGGTAGACCACAGGACCCTTCATGGGCCGTGGACCACTACACGAGCCATTGGGAGGCTCGTGGAAGCTAGGTAGAACCCACCAGGATCAGGCATTAGATCACAGGGCCCTTCACGGGCTGTGGTCTTGATGACTTTCCATGGTGGCTTTCGTGAAGCCAAGCGAGTAGTCCCCTAGCCCAAGTGAAGGACCACGGGGACCTTCACGGTCCGTGAAGTGGACCGTAGAGGGAAGGGCCAAGAACCAACAGTCACTGGCCCAAGTACCAAGACCCATACGACGGACCGTGGTCCTTGTGACAGTCCGTCATTGCGTTCGTGGTTGGGCCACATCATTTTTTAAGTGGGGTCATTTTAGTCTTTTCCCTTATACATTGGAGACCTAAACTACGTCGTTTAACCCCTAAACTACGTATTTTTTGTCAGTTTCATCCTAGTAACTTAATCAGAACTTACCCTAATCAATCATTCACCTAATTTCACCAAAACATGAGCAAAAAGAAGAGAATTTAGGCGTTAGCATTCTCAAGAACAACAACAAGGTTTTTGTTCAGTTCCACCCTTGAAATCAAAAGATTTCTCAATGAAATTCATCACCAGGTATGTGGGATTTCACTAGAGGGTTCCTTTCACCCATTAGGTTCCTAGAATTCAATCAGATTCTTGATTCTCTTCATATTATCTTGACCTAGATTTTCTAGAACTTCAGATAATTATTATGATTTAGTTGTTGTAACTTTCTTAATCAGATTATCATATCTTAGTAACATTTTGTGTAGATTCTTGCATGAAACTCAGAACCCTAGTTGTGTAGTTCTTTTAGTTCATCAATTACACTAACTTGGAAAGATAAACATATATACATGCCTCAGTTTTCAAATGTTTCATTATCAGTACTTAATGTTGCATTTTCAGTTAGTATGTCAAAATCTTGAACTATCCAGTTTATTTAAGTTATGTTGTATTGTACACATTCTAGTTGGGAGTAGGCTTGATACCGAGTTGGACTAGGGTCAGTCACCCTCATAGTCCTAGAACTACGTGCCCTCATAGGTTAAGTCCCCTCTGTGAGTATCATATTTAGTGATCACGCCAGTAATGCCTCTATACCTCTGGCAAGGTATATTGGGTCCTCTCGATGGGGCGTATACATCGGACTCCATGTTTAACTCACGTGGTTTTATGTCGGTAAGTAGTAGCTCCCACAGTCAGATTCTAGTGCATTGACCAGGTTACCTATTATATTTCAGTATTCAGTTTCAGTATGTTTAGTACTTGGTCGTGGCATTCCGTTTAGTTTAGTTTGTATTCAGTATGTTTAATATATTCATTATGCTCATCTTATATCATTGATCTATATTCTTTGTTCAGTTATGTATATTGTTCAGCATTATTCTATCCTGCATGCTTAGTACCTTTCGAGTACTGACATATACTTTGTGCTACATTTTCTCGTGATGTAGGTTCCGGTCCTCATCATTCAGATCACGTGTAGATCAGTTCCCAATCCGTATTCAACATTAGCAGTGGTGAATCCTCATTCTTCGAGGACGATAGACATGTTTTCCTTTACTTTTAGTCTTTTGGTTTATGTTTTGCTTGAGTTTGTTGGGGCATGTACCAGCCAGCATATCTAGTCAGTTAGAGGCTTATTTCAAACATAGTTAGATTCCATTTTAGCTTTGAGTTTTATCTTCCAGTTGTTATCAAACTCCAGTTTATATATTCATACAGTATTGGGTATTCCCCTTCTCAGTTTATATCATGTTTAAAGCTTCTGTAAAGTATTTATCATTTCAATAAGTCTTTAAGTATGCTTATGATATGCCAGTGGAGGGTTAGCTTAGGGTCACTCGTGATCCTAGGTCCCGTGTTACGCTAAGGGCGTAGCCTCCGGGTGTTACAAACTGGGTATCAGAGCACTAAGTTTAAGAGTCTTAGGATGTCAGAAAATCCACACTAAGTAGAGTCCCTTTCATGAGTGTGAAGTGCACCACACCTATGAGGGGGATACTACGAAGAGTTTCAGGAAAAAAACTCCACTTTCTTTGTTATTCTCATCATGCGTGGATATGATCTCCTTTATAACTCAACGTTATGCATTTTTAGATCATGCCTCCTCGTAGATCTTACGCAAGGAATGCTAATGCCCGCAACGCGGACTCAGCTACTCGAATCCTGGACCATGAGGTTTCAAATGCTGAGTTTCAAAACGCCATTCAGCTTTTGGCCCAGAGTGTAGCCAACCAGAACAATAAGCAAGTTCCAGTTCCTGCAAATACTAGTGGTGGATCTGTGGCTGGTGGGGTCCGTGATTTTGTTAGGATGAATCAACATGAGTTAGTAGGGTCGCAAGTTGGTGAAGACCCCTAGAACATTATTGATAAGGTCAAGAAGTTCTTTGGAGTGATGCAAGTAACTGGGTATGATAGAATAGAGTTGGCGTCCTACCAACTCAAGGATGTAGCTCATATTTGGTTCACTTAATGGAAGGAAAATAGGGGTGAGAATGCAGCTCCTGTGACTTAGGAGTGTTTTAAAAGAGCTTTTTTGGACAGGTTCTTTCCAAGAGAGTTGAGAGAGGCAAAAGCTCATGAGTTCATGAATTTGAGGTAATGTTCTATGATAGTCCAAGAGTACGGACATAAGTTCACCCAGCTCTCCAGGTATGCTCCACATATGGTTGCCAATCCCAGGGTGCAGATGAGTAAGTTCCTATTTGGAGTGTCAGACTTAGTGAAGACAGGGTGCGAAAATGCTATGTTGTTAGAGGATATGAGTATCTCTAGGCTTATGACTCACGCTCAGCAGGTTCAGGGGATAAGCTTAGAGAACAGGCTAAGGACAACAAGAAGGCTAGGACATGCAACTATGAGTACTCTCAACAAAAATCGGGTGGTGGAAATCGCTCGCACTTTCAGAAATGGTCTTCAGCCCCAACACCTTCATCAGCTAGTGCTCCATCCCCCAGGTTTCAACAGGATCAGAAAGGTAGGGCATCAGGCTCTAAGTCTCAGGGGGTGTTTCAGGTACAAGATCCTACCCAACTTGTCCAAAGTGCAGGAAGAACCATCCAGGCGAGTGTCTTGCAGGAAATAAAGGATGTATTGGGTGTTTCCAGTCTGGTCACAGGTTGAGGGATTGTCCTTCTTCTAAAAAGGGACAAGGAGGTAATAATAGTAGGGCTGAGTGTATAGTTCCATCATGTCATGACCGGGTTCTGTTGTTATAGAAAAGCCAACGGGGAAAATTTAGGTCGACAAACTTTTTCTGAGTAACTTGAAATTTCCCAACTTAGTCCAGGTTTGGATGAAATCGGAGTCATTAAAGTCTAGAGAAATCTGGTAGCAATTGGTGATTTAATTATGATTTTGACTACATGAGTGGATAGAGAAGTCGTTAAGGAACCCGTACGACTTTGCAAAATTGAATTCGGGCGAGTAGAACTCCCAAAATTCTTCTTAGGATAAATGGGTAGTTTCTGATTGTCGTTGGTTGAAGGTGTGTTGTGAAATGGGGGTTTGAATTCTTAAAATTGCTCACTAGTTCCGTGCAAGCCGCTAGTATGGGATTTCTACTGCCAGGGAGGGGCTGCGGTAGCGCGGTGAGGACCACTGTGGCGGGCTCGATGCAACTTAAGTAAAAAATAAACCCCAAAATGTCTTTATTTTGCACTTTTCGACTTTGAGAGTAAAGAGACGAACCTAGACGATTCTTGAAAGTTTTCCACCATTTTAAGGCTAAAGATAAGGTTTTGACTCCCCGAATTCATTTTTCGATCCGTAGAATGTAATCTAATGGGTATTTATCGATGGAGGAGGGTTTGATCTTGAATTTATTATGGAAAAAGCCCTAATTTGGGATATTGGGATCATATGTTTGATCTAGGGTTGATAGGATTGTTAGTAATTTGGGTATTTAATTATTGTTTATTGATTCCCGTGTTATAATGATTGTTTGTAGACTAAGAACAAGTGGAACGAATTTGGAAACGGAAGCATCAAGTTTCTTAGGGTTTCAAGCTTGTTTTGTGGTATGTGATGGATGATTTCTATGATTGTGTGATATATGTTTGTTCTTGCTTCATTATGATACATGTATGTATGCGAATGTTGCATTATCGATCACACTTGTTGTAAATGAGATAGATGAATGATGAATGCCATGAATCATAACTTAATTGTATGATTTTGAGAATATACTTGCGATTGTGATTGTGGTTTGTTGAATGGATTAGGTCTTGCGTTTTGACTCACTAACTTGGATCGATTGCCATGTTTCGGCATAATTATGGGATCGGTTGCCATGTTATGGCATAAACATTGGATCGGGTACCACATTTCGGTATGCTAATAGTTTGGGTTTGGGTTCTATAAGAGGACCAATGATTTATATAATTGTATATCTTGAGAAATGTGAAATGTACCTTGTTCATATATGTTGATAATCTTGTCTATGTTCGATATATACATGTGATTATAGTACAGTAGGTAGCAGGCGTGTTCGTTTTGGTTCCCGAGCGAGAACGATAAATAGGCGATGCACCATCCTTGATGCTATGTACGGTTTACTTGACTTGACAAATTCATTCAATTGAACCCACACTCAAAGGAGGACCACAAGCTCGGGGCTCGACGAAACAGAAAGTTTCAGCATGTTGAAAATAAAATGGGGTTAGCAGTGAAAGAAAGAGCCCGACATTTATTTCTGAATGAATATTCATAGTTGAGTCTTCTAAAAGAGGGACCCGCCTCATCGTGGTGATTAGAGGACACCTCCGATCATATATCATTGTAATATATTATGTATGTTGCACTTAGTGTGATAGCCGTGTGATCCTACTAGTACACTGTGGTTGTGTACTGATACCACACTTGTTCTTTCTTTGTTGAGTACATGGCATCTTCAAGCGACTATTCATAGACCTCATTTAGAATATCAGTGATCGTCAATCGAATTCAAGGGAGAGCATGTTATTCTAGGTTGCCATGAATTCCTTTCGTCTATGTCCACATTAAGGACTTAGACATTTTAGTTAGCTGATAGCTCATTAGTTTGGCGTTGTAACCCTTCTTGTTTAGACTTTGGTTCATTGTTAGATGTTTTGGTACATTCACTTTTAGGTTCTAGGTGTATTTCCGCAATTTTAATTTAGTTGTTAGATCTTTTGGAAGTTTATGGGAACTTCTGTTTGTAGCTATTTAACTTTCTTTCGTAACTTAAATGCTTTAGTTTTTGGTTTAGTTGCTTGGTTTTGGTTGTAGTAGTGGTTCTCCCACCGGAGGGTTAGTGTGGGTGCCAAATATGATGGTCTGGGTCGTGACAAAGTTGGTATCAGAGCCTAGGTTCGTTGATCTTGATGTACCAAAACAAGTCTAGTAGAGTCTTGAGGAACGGTACAGAGACGTCTGTTCTTTTATTCAAGAGGCTATAGGACTTTAGGAAATCTCTCTATTTTCTATTGTCTCCTTTCGTGCTATAACTTGATTCCAATTGGTATCTATCGAATTGGTATCTAACCTCCTTCACTTTTCTGTCTACAGATGGTTAACACTAGATTCAACGGCGTCAGGCCCGTAGCTCCCGTCAATGCTCCAGCTTAGGAATCTGTAGCGACAAGTCGCAATCGAGGCACGGGTAGAGGAAGAGCTAGGGGTAGAGGTCGAGGAAGAGTAGTGCCTACTAGAGATAAGGTAACGGTCGAAAATGCTCCCCAAAATGAGGCCCCTTATATACATCATGAAGCGATAGAAGAGAATGTTGAGGTTGAAAATGTTGAGGAGATTGGACAAGGGGAAGAGGTGCAGATTGAGACTACCGGTGTTCCTCCCATACACCCAGTGTTAGCTCAACAGATCATGTCATTCATGAAAGGGTTGGTTGGTCCTGGAGTGCTTCCTTCTGTTCAAGCAACTCAAGCTCCCGCCAATCCTCCTATTGCTATCACTGTCCCCAAGGTGGGAGGGAATGTAGGTAATGATGCTTTCTTCTGTCCTTTATTGGGTTCTATTATGGCTGGTAATGAGCATGAAATGTTTACTAAGTTTTTGAAGCTAAAGCCTCTTGTATTCCTTGGTTCTGAGAAGAGGACACTTATAAGTTTATCTTAGACTGCTATGAGAGGCTTCATAAATTGGGAATTATCCATTAGCATGGGGTTGAGTTCGTGACTTGTCAACTTGAAGGTGAGGCTAAGTAGTGGTGGAGAGCTTATATGGAATGCAAATCTTCAGTTTTACCTCCACTTACTTAGACCCAGTTTCATGCCTTGTTCTTAGAGAAATATGTGCCTAGGACTTTGAGGGATCGTTAGAAAGATGAGTTCATGGCTTTGGAGTAGGGTGGTATGTTTGTGGTTGCTTATGAGGCCAAGTTTCATGCCTTGTCTAGATATGCTACGCAGTTGGTGACTACTGAGAAACAAAGGATCCATTTATTTATTAATGGATTAAATTCCGAGTTACAGGTATTATCTGTTCATATGACCTCTGCAGGAAGGGGCTTAAATGAGGTAACATACTTTGTTAAGAAAGTAGAGGGGGTAGGCGAGATGGTCAGGCTAAGGCGTTGGTTAAAAGGGCCAAAAACTCGGGTAACTTTCAAGGTTCTTACGCCAAAAGGGCAGGGAGGCAAACACTTGCAGCCAGATTAATTCAGTCCGCTATGCCCGCCTCTACAGGTAATTACTCAGGAATTCCATCTCATAATTTGATTCAGGATAGCAAGGGAGTCGCACCTTCGGCGGCCAGCATGCCATATTTTGATCATATATGTTACAACTGTGGAGAACCTGGGCATATGAGGAGAGATTGTCCCTACCCGTAAGTGTTAGATTCCGCGAAGCAGCCATCTAGACTAGTGGTACCCATGGGAAATGGTAATAATTGTCGAGGGCTTCCAGAAGGTGGGCGAGGAGGTAATCAACGAGGCATTGGAGGTAGAGGAAATGGTAATGCAGGTAGGGGTAACATGAAACCAGGTAGGGAAGTCACTCGACATGAGGATACAACTCAGTATTACGCCTTTTCCGGCAAGAATGAGGCAGAGGCATCTGACACGGTGATCACAAGTACTATTCTTGTCTGTGACCGAATGACTAATGTGTTATTTGATCCGGGTTACACTTATTCTTATGTGACCATATGATTTGCCGCAACATTTTCTTTGATTTGTGATATACTTGATGCCCCCATCCATGTTTCTACCCCAGTTGGAAAGTCTGTCATAGTCACCTATGTCTATCGTGCTTGTTCTATTTTGTTTATGGGTTTTCAGACTTGGGTTGATTTGGTGATTTTAGATATGACTTAGTTTGATATAATCTTAGGCATGACTTGGTTGTCCCCCTATTATGCTATGCTTAATTGTAATACTAAGGCTGTACCTTTAGAAATTTTGGGAAGGGAAAAGTTAGAGTGGGAAGGGGTGTACAAGCCTAAGAAAGCCAAGATCATATCCGTTATTCAGGCTAGGAAACTGATAGGGCAGGGTTGTTTGGCTTATTTGGCTCATATTACGGATGTTGAGGTTGAGACTCCATCTATTGAGTCTATTCTTGTGGTGTCAGAATTTAGAGAGAAGTGTTTCGTAATGACTTGCCTGGTATGCCTGCGGATAGATATATAGAGTTCTGCATTGATTTAGAACCTGGTACCCGCCCAATTTCTATCCCTCCATATCGTATGGCTCTGGCAGAATTAAGAGAGCTTAATTCTCAAATCCAAGAGCTTCTTGATAAAAGATTTATTCGTCCTAGTGGTTCCCGATGGGGTGCTCCAGTCTTATTTGTTAAGAAAAAGGAAGGTAGTATGAGAATGTGTATAGATTACTGGCAATTGAATAGGGTCACTATTCGAAACAAGTACCCTTTGCCTTGAATAGATGATCTGTTTGACCAATTTCAAGGTGCATCAGTTTTCTCTAAGATTGATCCAAGGTCTGGGTACCATCAATTGAAAATTAGGTATGAGGATATGCCCAAGACTTCGTTTAGAACTTGCTATGGGGACTACTAGTTTGTAGTTATGTCCTTTGGTTTGACTAATACGCCTGCAGTTTTTATGAGTTTAATGAATGGGGTGTTCGAATCATTTCTTCATTCATTCGTCATAGTATTTATTGACGACATATTGGTCTATTCAAGAAGTGAGGAAGAGCATGCCGACCATCTTCGTGTTATTCTGGGGGTTCTTGGGAAATAAAGGTTGTATGCTATATTTTCTAAGTGTGAATTTTGGTTGACTTATGTTGCATTTTTGGAACATGTAGTGTCAAAAGAAGGGGTAATGGTAGATCCTCAAAAGATTGAGGAAGTTAAAAGTCGGGTTCGGCCTAGCTCTGTGACGGAAGTTAGGAGTTTTGTGGGGCTTGCTAGCCACTATCGCCGATTTGTGAAGAACTTTGCTTTTATTGCCACTCATTTGACAAATTTGACCAAAAAGGAGATACCATTTGAATGGACTGAAAAATGTGAGGATAGCTTTCAAAAGCTCAAGACTCTCTTGACCACCACACCTATTCTAGCATTACCGGTTGAAGGTAAGGATTTTATTGTTTATTGTGATTCTTCACATTCTGGTTTGGATGTTGTGTTGATGTAGGATAAGAATGTTAAAGGTTATGCCTCGCGTCAATTGAAGGTGCATGAGAGGAATTATCCAACACATGATTTGGAGTTGGCAGCGATAGTGTTTGCTCTTAAGATCTGGCGGCATTACCTCTGTGGTGTTAAGTGTTTACTGATCATCGTAGTTTGCAGTGTTCACTCAAAAGGATCTAAATTTCAGACAGCGAAGGTGGGTGGAGTTACTCAAGGTTTATGATGTGACCATTGAATATCATCCGGGTAAGTCTAATGTAGTGGCAGACACTTTGAGTCGAAAAGCGGTGGGTATGGGTATTTTAGCTTGCTTAAGGGTAACTAAGCGACCTTTGGCTAAGGAAATTCAGACCTTGGAGTCTTAATTCATGCAATTGGGCATCTCAAAAAAAAGGTAGGGTTTTAGCTAGCATTTAAGTAAGGGCCACATGTATGGAAGAGATCAATGCCAAACAATTTGAGGATGAAAATTTGAATGAACTTAAGAAGAAGACTGCGATTGGTAAGGCACAAGAGAGCACTCTTGATGTGGAAGGTGTGATCAGTTTGAAAGGAAGAATTTGTGTTGCTCGAGTTGATGACTTGATTCAAAAATTGTAGGCAGAATCTCCTGGTTCGCGATATTCCATTCATCCGGGGGTGACCAAGATGTACCGAGACTTGAAGAGAATTTATTGGTGACTGGGAATGAAGAAGAATATAACGGAGTTTGTGGCTAAGTGTCAAAATTGCCAACAAGTGAAGTATGAACACCAAAGGCCTGTAGGTTTGCTTCAAAGAATGCCAATTCCAAAATGGAAGTGGGAGAGGATAGCCATTGATTTTTTCGTTGGTCTTCCCAAGACTTTGGGGAAGTTTGATTCTATTTGGGTAGTAGTTGATAGATTGACTAAGTCAGCCCATTTTATTCTGGTAAGAATATATTATAATGTTGAACAATTGGCCTAAGTTTATGTGAAAGAGATAGTGAGGTTGCATGGGGTGCCCCTCTCTATCATCTTAGACCATGGTACATAATTCACATCTAAGTTTTGGGGGAAATTACATGATGAATTGGGCACACAACTCACTTTTAGTACAACCTTCCATCCACAGACAGACGGGTAGTCAGAGAGGACTATTTAAGTGTTAGAAGACATGTTGAGGGCATGTGTGATTGATTTTGGAGGGCATTGGGATAAGTTCTTACCTTTGTGTGAATTCTCTCATAATAGTTATCATTCCAACATAGATATGACACCATTTGAGACACTTTCTAGGAGGGGATGTAGAGCACCTATAGGATGGTTCGAGGCTAGAGATGTGAAACCTTTGGGGGTTGATTTAGTGAAGGATGCTCAAGATAAGGTGAGGAACATCCAAACTAAACTCTTAGCAGCCCAGAATAGATAGAAGAAGTATGCGGATCATAAGATAAGAGACATAGTGTTTCAAACCGGTGAGAATGTTCTTATTAAGGTATCACCCATGAAAATGGTGATGAGATTTGGCAAGAAAGGTAAGCTAAGTCCGTGATAAATTTGTCCCTTTGAGGTTCTTGAATGTGTAGGGCCGGTGGCTTAAATATTGTCTTTACCTCCTAATCTATCGGGTGTTCACCCGATATTTCATGTGTCCATGTTGAAGAGATATCATGGTGACGGGGACTACATCATTAAGTGAGACTCAATTGTGTTAGACAAAGAACTCCAATATGAGGAGCAACCGGTTGCAATTCTTGATCGTGATATGCGTAAGCTGAGGAACAAGGAGATTAAGTCCATGAAAGTTCAATGGAAGCATCGTCCAGTTGAGGAAGCTACTTGGAAAACTGAGAGGGACATGCGAGACAAGTATCCCCAAGTGTTCGGTGATTCAGGTACTACTCCACTCTTTCCTTTGCCTATTTCTCCTAAGTTTGTCACTCAGAGACGAGTGATGGGTAAATTGGTATCTATTTTAACGATCGGGTTCCATCGTTATAGAAAGCCAATAGGGAAAAATTTTGGGTCAGAAAACTGTTTCGTAGTAACTTGGAATTTCCCAATGTAGTCCAGATTTGAATGAAATTGGAGTACTTAAAGTCTAGAGAAATCTGGTAGAAATTGGTTGATTTAATTATGATTTTAATTACATGAGTGGATAGATAAGTCGTTAAGGAACTCATACAACTTTATGGAATTGAATTCGGGCAAGTAGAACTCCTGAAATTGTTCTTAGCTTGAACATGTAGTTTCTGAGTGTCGTTGGATGAAGGTGTGTTGTGAAATGGGGGTTTGAATTCTTAAATTGCTCACTGGTTTCGTGCAAGCCACTGGGGCAGGATTTCTACTGCCAGGGCGGGGCAACTGTAGCGGGGTAAGGACCGCTGTGGCAGGCTCGATGCGACTTAAGTCGGAAATAAACCCCAAAACGTATTTATTCTTCACTTTTTGACTTTGAAAGTAAGGAGATGAACCCCAGGCGATTCTTGACAGTTTTACACCATTTTTAAGGCTAAAGGTAAGGTTTTGACTCCCCGAATCCATTTTTCAATCCGTAGAACGTAATCTACTGGGTATTTATCGACGGGGGAGGGTTTGATCTCAATTTTATTATGGAAAAAGCCCTAATTTGGGATATTGGGATCATGGGTTTGATCTAGGGTTGACAGGGTTGTTAGTAATTTGGGTAATTAGTTATTGTTTATTGATTCCCGTGTTATAATGATTGTTTGTAGACCAAGAACAAGTGGAACGAATCCGAAAAGGGAAGGATCAAGTTTCTTAGGGTTTCAAGCTTGTTTCGAGGTAGGTGATGGTGTTATTCTATGATTGTGTGATGTATGTTTGTTCTTGTTTCATTATGATACATTTATGTATGTGAATGTTGCATTATTGATCACACTTATTGTAAATGAGATAGATGAATGATGAATGCCATGAATCATGACTTAATTGTATGATCTTAAGAATATACTTGTGATTGTGATTACGGCTTGTTGAATGGATAGGGTGTTGCATTCCGACACACTAACTTGGATCGGTTGCCACGTTCCGTCATAATTATGGGATCGGTTGCCATGTTCTGGCATAAACATTGGATCGGGTACCACGTTCTAGTATGCTAATAGTTTGGGTTTGGGTTCCATGAGAGGTCCAGTGATTTGATATAATTGTGTATCTTGAAAAATATTAAATTGTACCTTGTTCATAAATGTTGATAATATTCTCTATGTTCGATATATGCATGTGATTACATTATTGTAATGGCTTATGTATGTTGCACTTAGTGGGATAGCCGCGTGATTCTACCAGTACATTGTGGTTGTGTACTGATACCACACTTGCTCCTTCTTTGTTGAGTACAGGGCATCTTTAAGCGCCTATTGACAGACCTCGTTTAGAAGATCAGTGATCGCCGATTGAATTCAAGGGTGACCCAGTTCTTCCAGGATTCTATGAGTTCTCTTTCGTCTATGTCCACATTTAGAAATTAGACTTTTTAGTTAGTTGATAGCTCATTAGTTTGGGGTTGTAACCCTTCCTGTTTAGACTTTGGTTCATTGTTAGATGTTTTGGTACATAGACTTTCAAGTTCTAGGTGTATTTCTGCAATGTTAGTTTAGCTGTTAGCTCTGTTGGAAGTTTATGGGAACTTCATTTTTTAGCTATTTAACTTTCTTCCGTAACTTAAATGCTTTAGTTTTTGGTTTAGTTGCTTGGTTTGGGTTGTAGTAGTGGTTCTCCCACCGGAGGGTTAGTGAGTTTCAATCACGATGGTCTGGGTCATGACACATCAACACCCGAGTGGATTAGTTATTTGCTAAGTTTAGCAAATGTGAGTTTTGGTTGCAATAAGTTGCTTTCCTTGGGCATATAGTGTCTATTGAAGGGATCCAAGTGGATTCTTAGAAAATAGAGGCAATGAAGCAATGACCCAGACTTAGATGGCCATCTACTTCATTTTTTTATATGGTTTGGAGTGTGATTCGCTACCTATACCCACACGTGTTTTCATATCCATGGGTGAATCCCTAGTGGTGGATCGGGTGTACCGATCATGTGATTGTCCTCTTGGTAGGGTGAAATTCTTGGGTAGATTTGGCCATTTCATTTATGGAAAATTTGGTGTTGTTTGAGATAAATGAAGTATACTAGTGATTCTACACACACAACTTTGCTTATGAGAACTTATAGAAGAGCTACCATGAATAGTTATAGTTGTACGATTATTCGTCTTATTGCAGAGGTCACGTTCCGACTAGGTGTGATTGAATGTGAAGACCATTGAGTCTAGTATTACTATTTTAACGATTTGTTTAAAGTCACAACTACTGATCTAGCCTCCCGATAGTGTTGTTGTGTTTTGTATACTTAGAGGTATCACTTGCTAGGTGGTTACTTGATCATTTCCATCTTTGGATTAGATAAGTTTGGTCCTCGCTTGATGAGTACTCGATGTCTAATGATCAGATTTTTATAACTTAGGTTCATGGAAAGATTGTGTTGTGAGAAGGAATCTTTATAAGATCTGTGATGGTTTGTGCATTATGAGTAACTGTTGGTTGATGTAGGCTCACTTCTGGTTGTAGCCGATATTGGTTCAAAAATATTCGTAGTAACGTAAGAAAATATTTGTCTTGATGATTTTTTTATGGTCCAGAGTGTTTCGGTTTTAGTTGAATTCATGGGATAGTATGTGGCTTAGTAATCTCTCTTGATCTATGGATCTGCTAAAGTTTTATTCGAAACTTCAGTTATTAGTAGTTGACCTTGATAGAATGATGTTAAGGAGAAGTTCATTCGGAGAGGTGAACACCGACTCTGAAAAATCATAACTTAGGCTTTTGCTAACATGTGATATTCTTCCTTCTCCTTCTTTATGTTCGAGGAAGAACATGATTTTCAGTGGTGGATAATGTAATGACCCTCTTTGTCATTTTATGAATTTTACCCATTTGTCTAATATTAACCCATTTTAATAGCTTTTATAAATAATTTATGAGTTATAAGAATGAGTGACATGATTTTTCAGATTTAATAAAGGATTATTTTGTTGTTAAAGAATAGTAAAAAAAATAGAAGGAAAGAAAAAGAAAATAAAATAATTAAAAAGGGGTAAAGTGCCCTACTAAATGAATAAATAAATAAAAAGAATTAAAATACAAAAAATAGGAAAAAGACAACTACCCAATAGAAAACAAAGAAATGAAAAAAAAAAGAGTCACAACTCATATTTGGTTACTGTTGTGGTACAATAACGCAAAGACAAAGAATGAGGAAGCACGTTCACGGAAAAAAAGAGAAAAGAAAGGGAGAAAAAGGGAGGAAAAGGGAGGAGAAAAATTGGAATTTTCATCCCAAAGCATTAAGGTAATGATTCTTGTCCTTTCCATTAAACTTTTATGGGATAATGAGTAGATTTTTAGGATATAAACCAATAGAATTTGAACTGATTTAAAAATAAATATAGGTTTAGGGTTCTTAGACCAAAATCTTGATTTGAGGGTTGAATAACGATCCGTTTTAGGTGATATTTTGCATGCGAGTTTGTTGTATTATGGGTAAACATAATCTGAAAGAAAATTTCAGATTTGAATTTGGTGGCTGGGGATGACTTTTTGACCTGATTTTCGAGCGGAAAATTAAATTTAGTAATATAGGGGTCACTAAATTCGTATTCTTATGAAGATTATGTATTTGATAGAGTGAAAACAATTTAAATCTTTATGAAAGGGGAAGACTCATGTCCTGAAGTGATTGTTCGACTACTTAAGGCGAGTAGATTTCTAAATCCTTGTTAAGTGTATAGAATCATGTATTTCCTTGTGGTATGTGTTGGGGAGTTATACAACTTGGTGATGGGTTGACTTGTCCATATTGAATAATTATAATGATGAAAAAGGGGGAATAAAAGGCTAAGTGATTATTGTTGGTGTGTGATGTTGTCACGCCCCAAACTCGAGGGGCGCAACTAGCTCCTAATGCCAAAACTCAGGCTCGAGCCGACCCTGCTGAACCATTTGCTACTAGCGCATGGCAGCCACACACAATCAAGAAAACAAACAAGTATATCTCGGCTTAAAACTAAGCCCTTGGCCGGCAAGGCCCCTGTCAACTGATCTATAAAAGAAACAGCTACTCCCAGGAGATCATATAAATAAATAGCCAACTAGCACAGAAGTCCTGATTAGGCCGTCGACGCCACCATGATATTTGTACCAAAACTAAAAGCAGGTATAAATCATTACAATACATCAAACAACTCACAACCTTCAGCAAACTAACAACATAGGCCAGTATGACCATAATGTAGCTATACACCCGACACACTAGTCTGCAAGCCTCTAAGAGTAGTAAAGATTAGCGGGACAGGGCCCCAGCCTATCCATAAAGATATATAGAACAAAAGGTAACAAACCTCCCAACTCTGGCAGCTCCGAAGGAAAAGGCTAGCCAACCGAATAAAAGTCAATCCTGCTGCAGAGGAGGTCTACTCGGTCGTCTGTCAGGACCTGCATGCATGAATGTAGCGCCCCCAAGGCAATGGGGCATCATAACAAAATAATGTACAGAGTATGAAAGGCAATAGACTATGAGGAGGTATCCTGATATACTGGAATAATCTGATAAATAAATCAAGGATAAGATAAGTTTACTGACCTACTCCTAAATCTAAACTTATCAAAAATAATAAAATAACAAACTACCCAAGCCCCCATAATCTGGGCAGGTACAAACAGCACACAAGACCACCTACTCAGGTCCCATAATCCCAGAAGGTACCAATCAGCCTATATACCCCTATCGGTAGTCCCCTAGCCCCGTAGGCAGTCACATAGCCCTCTTAGGCATTAATATAGCCCCGTAGGTAGCACGTAGCTCTCTTAGGCATCAATATAGTTTATAGACAACTCATAGCCCTCTTAGGCAACAACATGGTCCTGTTGGAAGCACATAGCCTTCTTAGGCATCAATATAGCCCTGTAGGCAACTCATATCCCTGTAGGCAACTCATAGCCCTTCTAGGCATCAATATTGTCCCGTAGGAAACTCGTAGCCCTTTAAGGTATCCATATAACCTATAGGCAGAACATAGCCTTTCTAGGCATAGATCACATTCCTACATCTAACAACAATAGCCCCAAGGGCAACAATAACAACCCAATCGCTAAAAGCGAGTAATTTAGTTATAAGCAACCTATACAAATAGCCTCTAAGTCGTGTCCAACACAGGGACGCTACTAAATGAATAAGAATCCCGATAAGGGAGTACTATATCAACTCGACCAACCAATAATCAACAATAATGGCTACAAGTGTAACAAGGAAAACATCCCAATTACATTGCTCCTAAGCTTTAAGGAAACATGTCGTAAGTAAGGAATAGCCTTAACATACCTTTCCAATTAACGCTCGGAAGACCGTAGTTCTTTCACGAAAGTTGTTCCTTATGTCCTTAGTTTCGTAAATACTATATATACACAGCTGGTACGCACCTATAAACAATTCATAATTAATCTTAAATCGACAAATTTGCCATATTGCCCCAACTTGTCGAAACATCCGTAGAAATTCATAAAAACAACCATAAAAGGGTCCCGAAATGATTACCCTAGTTAACAAAGTGTAAACCTTGAAGAAATACCAATAACTACAAATTTATATCTTCAAAAACCAGCTACAAATGAAGCTAATAGAAGGGAAAAACGATTGTCACGTGTAGGGATTACGTTTCTAGGCACGGGGGAAATGTTTAATGGTAGAAATCGTCAAAAACTAACCTTCATCATACTAGAACTCCATAGGAACTCTGTCTTAAGCTTTCTCTCTGGTTTGGAACTGAAATGGAATGTTTTCATGGCTTAAAACGTTAAATAAGCCGACATACCATATTTTTTACCCGACCTGGATTCTACCCTGGTAGTCCCTAGCAAAACGCTCATATCTTTTTGCTCTGATGTTGGTTTGATACGGGGTTTTGTGAGTTGCAAACTAGACTCGTAGGCCTTCGATTAAATGGGTGATAGGACTTCTAACTCTTTATATATTGGGAAAAAACATCCAAGACATTTGACCCAAATTTTAGACAAATCTTTAAAAAGGAACTTACGATAACTTTCGCCAACTTTTATTTTGCCATTTACTTAACTTCAAAACTTGAGATACAACCCTTGAACACTTAAAATATGACATACCACATCATTTTTAATTTATTACTCACCCTCCTTGTCTTTCCACAAAGATACAAGTTAATTTAGACGTTTTGGAAAGTTGGGGTGTTACATCCTTCCGCCCTTAGAAACATTCATCCTCGAATGAAAAAAAAAAATCTAAGTCATGCGGTTAAGTTTGTCACTATCCAGGAACCTAAAATGCAAAAAGTATAACCTAGGAGTCTCACATGACGACATAAATTGCCAAGCACTATACCTCTGCAATAATAGTGCGAGCAAATATACAATGACATCAACAATAATAATAAGCAACAATATAAAAAAAATCAGCTAGGTATCTTACCTCACTGCACTAATATAAACTGATATGCCATTACCCTTGGATATGAAACAAGTGAGGATATTTGGACCTCATGCCATCCTTAACTTCCTAGGTCACCTTTTCTCTATTCTTGTTTCTCCACAATACTTTAACCTAAGCCACCTCTTTGGTCCTCAATTTATGGACCTGCCGATCTAATATGGCAACTGGAGTTTCCTCGTAGGACAACTCCTCTGTGATTTGAACATCCTCAACTGGGACAACCCGAGAAGTGTCTCCTATGCACTTCCGTAGCATAGATACATTGAAAACTGGATGAACAGATTCTAGCACCGGAGGCAATTCTAACTCATAAGCCACTCGTCCTACCCTCCGAAGGATCCGGTATGGCCCAATGAATCTTGGACTAAGCTTGCCTTTTTTTCCAAATCTCATACCCCCTTCATAGGTGAGACTTTTAAGAATACCCAGTCATCGATGCAAAACTCTAAGTCCATTTGTCGCACATCTAAGTATGACTTTTGTCGGCTTTGTTCTGTTAGCAACCTCTCCCGTATGAGCTTGACCTGCTCCACTGTCTGTTGTACTAAGTCGGGTCCAATCAACTCTGAATCACCTACCTCGAACCATCCAATGTGGGATCGACATTTACTCCCATACAAATCCTCATAAGGTGCCATCCCGATGCTGGAATGATAACTATTATTGTATGCGAACTCTATAAGAGGTAAGTGGTCATCCCAACTCCCCTTGAAGTCTAGCGTACACGCCCATAGCATATCCTCAAGTGTCAAAATTGTGCACTCAGCCTGGCCATCTGTCTGAGGGTGCAAGGCTGTACTAAGATTAACCTGTGTCCCCAGTCCTTTCTGGAAGGACTTCCAGAAGTTGGCAGTGAATTATGCTTCTCTATCAGAGATAATAGATAATGGGACACCGTGTAGCCTAACAATCTCCCTAATATAGAGGCCTGCATAGTCTTCGACTGTAAAAGTAGCCTGACTGGTAAGAAGTGGGCTGATTTTGTTAGTCTATTAACAATTACCCAAACAGAGTCAAACTTGCGACGCGATCGAGATAACCCTGTAATAAAATCCATATTAATTGCTTCCAACTTCCACAAAGGAATGGCTATCTCCTGAACTATCCCGGCGGGCTTTTGGTGCTCAACCTTCACATGTTGGCAGTTAGGACACTGTGCCACAAACTCAACAACATCCTTCTTAATCTCGTGCCACCAATAGATGTCCTTAATATCATGGTACATCTTTGTCGAACCAGGGTGAATAGAATAACGGGAATGATGTGCCTCTTCCATAATCTGATGCGGAAGCCCTGCAACATTTGGAACACACAATCGACCACTATATCTAAGGACTCCATCTCCTGCTATATCAAATGCTAAAGTATGTTCATTTTGAGCCTTGGCTCTGAGATGCTCTAAGCTAGGATCCTCCTGTTGCCGTGATTTTACTTCTACAACTAGAGATAATACGGCTGTGTCCTGAATTGTTACCCTACTATCTTCTACCTCTAACAATCTAACTCCCAAGCCTGCTAGCTGATGAAGATCTCGCGCTAGCCCATGCTTCTCAACACCTAAATATGATAAACTACCCATACTCCTTCAACTGAGGGCATCAACTACCCAATTTGCCTTTCTGGATGATACAAAATGTCCACGTCGTAATCCTTCAGTAATTCAAGCCATCGACGTTGTCGCATAGTTAACTCCTTCTGTCTAAAGATATATTGAAGGCTTTTATGATCTGTAAAGATGGCAGCATAAACGCCACAAATAGTGTCTCCAGATCTTTAGCGACTGTAGCCAACTCTAAATCGTGGGTCGGATAGTTCTTCTCATTCTTTCTAAACTGCCTTGAAGCATATGCGATAACCTTACCATGTTGCTTAGAACACATCCCAATCCAACACCAGAAGCATCACAATACACCGCATAGACATCTGAACCGTCTGGCAATGCAATAACTAGTGCTGATGTCAACCTTTCCTTCAGCTCCTGGAAACTACGCTCGTAATCCTCAGTCTACTGGAACTTAGCTGCTTTTTGAATCAACTTCGTTAATGGGGCTGAAATTGAAGAAAGCCCCTCTACAAACCTTCTGTAGTACCCAGCTAACCCTAAGAAACTAAAACCTTAGTCGGAGTCATGGGTCTGGGTCAAGTCTTTACGGTGTCAATCTTTTGTGTATCAATCGCAATGCCTGCATCTGATACAATATGGCCTATGAAAGTTACAAAGTCTAACCAGAGCTCACACTTAGAAAACTTTGCATAGAGTTCTCGGTCTCAAAGAACCTGTAGGACTGCTCGCAGATGATTTTCATGCTCATCTTTTGAATGTGAATACACCAAAATATCATCAATAAATACAATCACAAACAAGTTTAGATACGACCTGAATATACTATTCATCAGGTCTATGAACACTGCTGGGGCATTAGTTAATCCAAAAGACAATACCAAGAACTCAAAGTGTCCATATCTAGTTCTAAAGGCTGTCTTTGGAAAGTATTTCTCCTGAACTCATATTTGGTGGTACCCTGATCTTAAATCAATCTTTGAGAAACACTTAGCACCTTGTAACTGATCAAACAAGTCATCTATCCTTGGAAGGGGATACTTATTTTTTATAGTTTCCTTATTCAGCTGTCGGTAATCAATACACATTCTTAGTGAGCCATCTTTCTTCCTTACGAACAACACTGGTGCACCCTATGGTGAAGCACTAGGTCTAATAAAGCCTTTATCCAGCAAGTCTTTTAGCTGATCCTTCAACTCCTTTAGCTCAACATGAGCCATTCTATAAGGAGGGATAGATATGGGTTATGTACTTGGTAGCATATCGATAGCAAAATCAATTTCCCGTTCTGGAGGGATACCAGGGAGCTCCTCTAGAAATATATCTAGAAACTCATTAACTACCGGAATAGACTGAAGAGTTGGTGGTTCTGCATCTATATCATGAACGTGAACAAGATGATAAATACAACCCTTGGTAATCATCCTCATCGCCTTAAGATAGGAAATAAACTTACCTTTCGGCGTTGTTGTATCGCCTTTCTATTCCCGAACTGCCTCTCATGGAAAGTGGAATCTAACAGTCTTTGCCCGGCACTCAACATTAGCATAACAAGACGCTAACCAATCCATACCCATAATAACGTCAAAATCGACCATCTCTAACTCTACGAGAACTACAGAGGTCTGACGGTCGATAATTTCTACCGTGCAACCTCGATAGACTCTCCTGGCAACAATAGACTCACCAACTAGTGTAGATACAATAAAGGGTTGATCTAATGACTCTGCTACTATAAATAACCTCCCCGTAATAAATGGAGTAACATAAGACAAAGTAGATCCAGGATCTATCAAAGCATAAACACAATGGGAGCAAACAATCAATATACCTTTCACAACATCTGGTGATGACTCTGACCAAGATACATATATAATTTTTCCGCCATTAATTGTTCTAATAGTTTTATATCTTCCATTGCTTCTATCCAATATTGTAAATATTCGTAATTCATTTTAATCTGAATTTATATCTAAATCGTACCATTCTATTCTTTCATTATCTAAATATAGATCTTGTAAATCTATTTCATACCATTCTTGATTTAATATATTTTCTGATTCGTAATTATTAAATATTTTTTCCCATATTATTCTTCTTAATTCAATTATTTCTATACCGTTAAGTATATATAAGATTAAAGTTTCATAGTTTTTTATCATTTCGTCATGCATATATGTAGTCATGTTCGTTGTCTATGCAGTTTTTATTTTCAACTACACCTTCCTATCATATTCATAATTGATTAAATTCATATTAGATCATTATGAACTAGATTATCTTTGTCATGTTTTCCTGTCACTACTAGCATCGTACTTTAGTAGATACTTCCTTCTTATCAGCGCCTCAACTTTGTTTACTCCCCTAAACGGCTTTCCTCGCCTACCGGTTTCAACATTAGGATGGCATAGTATAGAAGTTTTCTCCCTGTTTCCGGTGTGCTAATAAACTAGAAATCATGATTCAAATAATTCTAAT
>JAJOOR010086063.1:0-16539 GCA_036250505.1 Solanum acaule | reverse complement strand
GTTTATTTTATCTAACTTAGATGAATCCTTGGAAGTTTTTATATAACTCTCCTATTTCGTTAGTTGTTTACCTTAAGTATTTAAATTTTTAAAAACTCTTGCAAGTTAGGCAACTTAAGCTCTTAGACTAACTTGAGAATTATCATATTCTTTCATAGTTAGTAATTAGCTTTGGATCCATATTTATGAGTTTGAACTAACTATTTAGTTCAAATTTTTGAATAGGATAAAATTGTTAAGTTTCTTAAAATAAATTAGTTGTCTTTTAATTTAACTTAGGACTTTGCATGAATGACTTGAGGATTCTTTATAACCTTTCATAGTCATTAAACAAGGTTCTTTATTCCATATTTATGAGTTTAAATTAATTGTATAAGTTCAAAATTTGACTATGGATAAATTTTTAAGTTAGGATTATTTTTTATTTATGTTTCAAAATAGATATTTTAACCCTTTTTTAAAAAAGAAAATAATATATATATATATAAAATTTAGCCAAACCTTTCAATCCGTCGGTCAACCGCGTGTTAGCGAATTCTCTAAGATGCCTAAACCCTTCCTTAGAGAATTATTTGAACCCTTACCCGACTTTGGTTTATTAAAGGTTTTACTTCAAAATTACCTTTTAAATGGTTTTCTTAATTTTTCCTAAAGAATTAAGTGGCGACTTCCAAATTACAAATTTTTCCAAAACTTACCAAAATTGCCAAAGTTGCGAAATTGGTTTCGAAACCTTAGTTTTCGAAATCGAGTCGTAACAGAATGGCGACTTCACTGGGGATTCATCTAGGTTCTAACCAAAAGGATTTTATTGTTTGGCTAACTATTATTGTATTAATTGTTACTTTATGCAATTATATATTTAAATGATTGAATTTTAACTGTCATATTGCATTCATGACACTTTCTGATATTTGTATAGTATATTAAAGAACGGTTTCTGCATAATCGCAGCTGGACTTTTTATACTCAACCCTTTTTCAGAATGATCGGCAATTTATTGGTACGTCATGCGTCCAATGGTTGTTGTGACTTCCAGCCTATGTTGTCCGCTTGGGTTCCCGGTCTTTCAAAAGCCACTCTTAGTCAACTAGCGTAGAGCGAAACCAAATCCCAAATTTAGCGCATTTTGAACTAAGTTGACTCAACATCCAAGGCGTGTTGGGCCCATTAGAAGACCACCTTATGTCTAATTGACCCCCGATCAATATAAGACGATCATTCAACTATTTGTTAAATTTGAAGGATATGTATGTTGATTTGTGCGTACCATTGTCCCTTGGGGTTGGGTTTTTATTTTATAGGTAGTCTCTTTGTTTTAGTCAAAGGAAGATTCTTCTCATCCGAAAGAAATTCAAAAGCATCAAGAAGTTCGAGAATGAAGATTTCATGTGGAAGCTTAGTTTAGTTTACCATTGTACCCCTGCGTGGGACTGATATTTATTTCCCTCTCCTCTAATATGTATCTCCATTTGTTTTATTCATAAGGTTTGTATAAATATTTTTGGGGCAATGGAATGTTTCACAAACGATATACACATCCTTCAAACGTTAGGCCCACCTTTGGCTCAAAAAGGTCACATGTATGTTAGGAGGCGTTATATATTGTTTGTGTGTTAAATGTTACAAATTTTGTTTCATTTGTGCTTGCTTGACTTATGTGTTCTATACATATGTTTTGCTTTAAACATGATTGGTCCATTATTCCATTCCAAAGGCTTAGAACGTCATTTAACATATAAACTCAATCTCCAAGCCTTCCAAAATACTCTTTGACTCCATTATCAAAATATGTTCAAAATCACCCAAGTTCTAGGTTCAATAGAGCTTAAATATATATATATATATATATATATATATTATTAGGTCATCATTCAAATTCACGTTGACCTCATTGTTTCATGAAAATTATTTTTTTCCACACCTACCTAGCCGGCGTTACTAAATAGTCCGTCAGTGTCAAGTCTTAAGTCTTTGTTTCTCGAAAGGGCTTTTCAATTGAACCTTCCAAAAGGTACATTTGAATCTTTACTCAAATATATAGTTTGCTTTGTTCAAATTCCTTTCTTTCGTTAAAATTTTAGTTCACAGAACGATCAACATTTTCCCATTTGGTCACTCTTTTAGAGTCCTTTGTTCTTCGAATTTTGGACTAATTTGTTTTAAGCAAGACAAATGTTATTTGTTTTATATGTTACTTTGGTTGATTATTATGATTAATGGACTAACACTTTTATTTTTTTTGAGTTATTTTTAGAAGGAGAGACTGATTTGTGTTGGTAATCAAACTTGCTCACTTCACCAAAGTACCCGCTGGCAGAACATCCATATTTTACACGGTCTAAGGTCAAGGAAATTTCTACAGACTCTTCATTTATTACTTGGACTACTAAGAGGACTCGGTCAAAAATGGATCCCACTATCAACATGGTTGCTTCGTCCGAAATGATCCCCACTCCATCTGTCGCGGCTAATCTTAGTGCCTCGGTAGCAACAGAATCACCCATGGAAGTCATTGCTCGTCTATAGCGACAAATTGGTGAACTAAATCTCCTAGTAGCTCATTTCCAAGCTGCTTCTCAGAACCTACCACCTGATACTCGCCAAAAAGGGCCTCATGCCACCTTTGTTTTCGACTTTGGGTGAGCTCAATCAAGGAGATCATTTTACCACCTTTCAGCAAACTCAAATCGCCTCACTCACTAATTCAGCTCAGGATACTCCTCTTGTGTACACATTTGCTCCTCCAAAAGCTCCAACAGTAACACATCATGCTCCACCAGTGTACACTTATGTCACTGCTCCACATGTTACCAAGGCTCAGGAGTTTCACCGCCAAGATGTTAATCACTATGTTGAAATTGAAAATGATACAAAATCAATTGATGCTGAGATGATGAATAAGAAGATGAAAAGCTTGGAAGATGCTATGAGAGGTCTTCGTGGGTTCGATAGTAGCCAGAGTGTGAGATATGAAGAGTTGTGCACATTCCCTGAGGTTGAGCTTCCACTCGGTTACAAGATTCCAAAGTTTGAAAAGTTCAGTCGATGAACAGGTCCCGGAGTTGAAAGGACACGCAATCATTTGGAGAATTGAAAATTGGGCCAATCTTAATTTCAGAAGATTGTATTTTGTTATTTTTTAGGCTTAAGCCTTTGTTATTTTAATTTCATCTTATTAGTATTTAGGACAGGTGGAAGACGGGCCTGAGGCCCAAAGAAATAACTTTTATGTTAGTTTAGGACAGGTGCAGATAACTCAAATGGGTCGGAGGCCCAAAACAAAAATGGGCCCAAATACTGGTCCAGGCGAACAGAAACCAGATTTGGGTCCCAACTCCCTTTCCCTCTTTATTTTATTATATTTGTATACTTGTTAATATTTGCCGCTAACCTTAAGGTCGAAAAATTTAAATCCCCGAGAGACGTTCATTTTGATTTAACAATTTAACTAAACCGATCATCTCTTACAAAACTTAAGTATAAGTTTACAAAATATTTCGCTTAGATGAATATTTCTGCATTTTATTTAAAATGGTCCTAACTAACAAATAGTTCAAATTTTGCAAGTTAAACTAAGTTAAAATTATTTTAGCCAAATAAATTAATTGTCGGATAACCGCATTAGCGGATATTCTAGGTGCTTTAAAAACCTTCCTAGAATATTAATAAGAACCTCGAACCCCTTTTTTAAGTTTTCATTAGATTCCTGTTTTAGTCTTTTGAAAACAATAGTTTTCTTGATTTTTCTTAAAAATTAAGTGGCGACTCTTAAACCAGTCCAAATATATTATTTCTAAATAAAACAATCAGAATTACATGAAATTGCTATACCACTTCGTACATATGTAGAAGTATAAATGATATCATTTCCAATAAGTGGTACATAGTGCGTACACCAACTTTAAAGGGTTCTCGATAGATTCTGTCGATTGAATTCAACATATTTATGGACATGCATCAGAAGGACACGCACAATCATATCTATCGCATAAGCAGTTAACCAGTAACATTCTTACCTTTTATGCATCATTTTTCATTGGTAACCGTGATTCATCGCCTTCCACATAACTTGATGTGGAGTCAAGATGACAGAGGCAAAAAACAATAATCATAATAAAAATTATGGTGTTCTTTGACATGACTTAATTAAGCTTTGTGAGTATTTGTGTTATCAAACTCACATCACAACATATTATTTTATAATGTTAGCTTGCTCATGACCTGAAGTAAATTATTAAAAACTATGAACTTAAAGTTCAACTCTAATTTTAAAACCTTAAATCAAGATCCTAATTTTAAGCCGTTGATGATGAAATTTATTCCAATTATTAATTCAACATGTAATATTTAAAATGTAAAAATAGGTTGATAATTAATTGTTGGATATATAAATATATTTCCAATGTGATGCAAACACGTGATATCCACGCGCGTCAAGTTTAATAATCTGTGTTGAATTCTTTTAAATTAAACAATTATTAAAGGTTCATGAAGGTCTTGATACCTTAATTTAAAATTTAATTGCTGCAACTAATAATAATAATGATGATGATGATAATGTAAAGAAACACATGTTGGAGATGTTAAAAAAAGATTAATTAACAAGAATTTGAGGCGTTAATACTCTTTAATTAGGCTACAAATATTGATTTTTCTTGTAACCAAGTTCTGGTCACTAATCATTTTGCTAGCTTTCTAGATTAGTTTATATTTCCACATTAGTTGTAATTTCTCAAAAATTAATAGATTATAAATTATTTAGCTAATTAAGCGTTACAAAGTGAGAATTCCATACTTGCTTGATTGTCTTTATATTGTTGTATCTGAGATTCGACTCCGACTCAACTTATATTGCCTACAACTAGTCAATCTGCATATTATCAGTTTTTGACATTATTATTGAGAAATAGTTGTTTTCTTTATTGATCGATAGTTTAATTCATCAGAGCAAATTTTATTTTATTTATACATGATCGATTGAAAAGGAAGTAACATGAAAAGAAAGAGAAAACACAAACAAACATACAATCATCAGAATTACATGGAAATTGCTATAACACTATGTACATAGATATTGAAGCATGATCTTTATTATTTATTTTCACACGATCCTGGACATGCGTCACAAGGACACGCACAACCACACTTATCACATAAACAATCAAGTAGTAAATTTCTTGATTTTTGTGCATCATTTTTCATCTATTGTTCCCATGGCAGCATAGAACTTGACGTTCAATATGACATACGCAAAAAGCAATAATCAAGATAATAACAATTATTGTGTTTTTTGACATAGCTTAAGGAATTTGGGAGTACTTGTAGACTATTGTGTTATCAAATGCTCACTTAACAACACATTATTTATAATGTCAGCTTGCTTATAACTTGAAGTAAATTATCAAAAACTATGAATTAAATTTAAAGTTCAGCGCTAATTTTAAATCCTATATTATCTTAATTAGAAGCATGATCCTAATTTTAAGTTGTTGATGATGAAACTTATTCCAAATTATTGCAACATGTATTATTTAAAATGTAAAAATAGCTGGATAATTAATTTTTGGGAAAAAGCACAAATATACCCCCGAATTATTATAAATGGTACGTCAATACCCTCCGTTATACTTTAGGGCTATTCATACCCTTACCGTTAATATTTTAGGTTGTTTATACCCTTGAAATTAACGGAGGGACACGTGGCTTCATCTAAACGGTTCAACTAAATTTATTTTAATTTTTATCCATAAATTAAAAACCCACCCATAATCAAACCCACATGACCCGATAATTTAAAAACACATACGGCCATACCCAAATGCACTAAAATAATTTCATTGAATACTGAACTGAATTTCAATTTTTATTTTTCACCAACTTTGTGATCAAATTTATCCCTCTAAAATTTGCAAATCGAAACTTGTTATTTCAACATAGATGTGATGGAGAATGGTGATTACACAACAAAGATCAGAGAATGAATGAAATTACAGAAATGTATGAGAAATTAAGAATTGAATTCGCTGCCGACGTTTTTTGCTTGTATTCGCCGGAAATATAGTTCAGGTAGATCACAGATGGAATCAACATAGACTTGGGGAGATCTTGGGGGCTTTTCCACCTCCGATTCCCCATGCTCCATTGCCGTCAAAGTCAATATCTCCAACCCAGATTAATCAATCTCTCTTCGACACTACAAAATTGACTTTTCAATTGCCGGTCAAGATTATATGTTTGTCATCGATGACGGCGGCGTTGAGGCCAGTGGCGGAGCCACATGAAGTTGAGGGGTGTCGACACCCCTTCGTCGGAAAATTACATTGTGTAGCTAGGCTAAAAATATTTTTTTATGTATATATATTACATATTGACACTCCTTCACTTTTACGCGATTTTACTTCTTTATATTTTGACACCCCTTTGTCAAAGTTCTGGCTCCGCCATTGGTTGAGGCTTGGGTTTGAGGCGCACATGGCGTCAGAGCCAGGCGGGAAGCAATGGTGAAAATATGGTGAAGGAAATAAAAGTGACGAAATCCTGTAGCCATTATTTATCCAAATTTGCCTAAGATAAATGGGTCATGGGCGGGTCATATGGGTAGGGTTTTAATTTATGGATAAAATTAAAATAAATTTAGTCGAATGGTTTAGATGAAGCCACGTGTCCCTCCGTTAACCTCAAGGGTATACACAACCTAAATATTAATGGTAAGGGTATGAATAGCCCTAAAGTATAACGAAGGGTATTGACATACCATTTATAATAGTTCGGGGGTATATTTGTCCCTTTTCCCTTAATTTTTTGGATATATATATCTATTTCCAACATAATGCAAACATGTGATATATATATCCACGTCAATGCTATGGTTTTTTTCGACATTATTGCTCGAGTTTAGAGAAATATAGACTTGTTTGGTTGGGAACAAGTTATACTGGGTAATTAATTCCGAAATAAGTTATCTCACCATGTATATGGAATACCTCATCTTATCACTAAGGTGTAAATGGTGGGATAAATAATCTCACGACTGCTTATTACCTCCAATCAAACGCAAGATAAAATAGTCTTGCATTTTATACCTAGATTATTATACCTTATACCTCACACCAAACGATATGTTATCAAATGCTTAGATTAATGATTATGCTATGCTTGAATAAGTGAATATATATATAAAATTGCCACAACTTGTCAATGGAAGTCCAATAGTCCATATGTGTATTAATTGTACCTGAAGGTCGTGATACCTTATTTTAAATTTAATTGCTACAACTTGTCAATTACGAGCTTACAACAAAAACTGAAATATAATTGCAACTTGTTATTATTAGATTTCATTTTTTTAATCCAACTATGGTTTCATCGGAGCAAGTTTCATTATATTTATGCATAATTAAGGAAAAAATGATCATGATCAAAAGAAAGAAGAAAACACAAAACAAGCATACAATCATAATAGTAAAAAAAAAAACATACAATCACATTGTACATAATATAAATGATATCTTTTTCTATAAGAGGTACGCTATACATCAATTTTAAGGGGTTGTCAATAGATTCCACCGATTGAATTCAAAATATTCATGGACATGCATCACAAGGGCACACACAATCACATTTATCGCATAATTAATCAACCAGTAACTTTCATTTTCGTGCATCATTTTTCAACAATTCTGAAGTGATTGGTACAAGTGATTATTAAGCTTCATTAAGGCAAATTCATGATTATTGTACTTGTCTGTAAAGCCATCAACATAACAACTTCTTGCATTGTTAACAACTTCAACTATCATATTATAGAAATAATTAAGCTACGTGTTTGCTGATATCCGATACAAACATTTCAAGGGCTATATGCTTGAAATCCTCTCCTAGCTGCAGCTCTGCCTTATCATGATGCCCTCCATTCAAGTTTCTAATGAGGAATTTGAATTCTAAACGACTAAAGTTTCAAGATAGCTTCTTCAATATATGCCAAACAAATTGAATTCAAGAACTTGCTTACAATAGAACTAGAAAACCTGTAGAATCTCCATCCGATATTTATCAAAATCAAGTTTGTAGTGCAGCCATGTGCAAAAATGTAGAGAAGAAATTGATTGTTCCAAACATTGTCGTTCTTCGAAATTTTCTTCTTGCAATTAACTAGAGAATGGAGAACATATGAATTGAAGGAGAAGAAAGAAGAGATCTAGAGCTAATGGAAACAGAAGACCCAAAAAATCAGCCTACCGGGTCAGATTTTTCGAAATTGATTTTTAGACTAAGTGGGTCATATATTTTGAAATGTGTAAAGAAAATCTATGTCACATTTGCCATGTCAGCAAGCTGTTAAAAAAGGGTAATTTTAAACCTTAAAAAAACGTTGAGGGCAATTTTAAATCAAAAGGTGGATGGAGGGCATTTTTGAACCATTTGAAATAGGTTAAGGGCATTTTTAACCCTTTTCCCTTGATTATTTGTTGTTACCAATTAGATTTTTTTTTCTCTTACCCAATGTGGTATCCGTTTTGAGGTCCGTTTAATCGAAATTTCACTACACGGAAAAACAAACAAGAATTTCATTGCTAAACAAAAAAAATCTATTGCTAATTATGTTCAATTTAGCGACAGATTATCAAAAGTTCTATTTATTAAGGAATATTTAGTGACGAGTTCATTGCTAATTTCTTCTTTTTAATTTGTAGTGTTCACACCTAAATTATCTCGAAGAGGATTTCATTCCTAAGGATAAACTTAAGACATTAAGAATACATTCTTTGAGCAAAAACAATTAAATTAGGTTGAACTCATAACTGGACTTCTAGCTCTGTCCTTGATTTAGAAAAGGAAGTAACAATATAAAAATTATTGTAAAGAGAGCAAATTTTGTTTTTTTCATATATGATTGAGAAAAGGAAGTGACCATGAAAAAGAAAAAAAGAAAAACATACTATCATCAGAATCACATGGAAATTGCTATATAGCATTATGTACGTACGTACATACGATCTTCATCACTTGTTTTAACACCAACAGTGTTCACAAGGACAACCACAATTGCAGTTATCACATAAACATGTGTTAACTAATAACTTTCTTGATTTTTGTGCATCATTTTTCATCGATTGTTCCCATGGTAGCATAGAACTTGATATAGAATCGATATGACATATGCAAAAAGCAATAATCATGAAAACAACAACTATAATATTTTTCGACATGACTTAAGCTTTAGTAGTTGTAGGCTAGCTATTATGCTATCAAATACTCACATAACAACACATTATTTATAATGTTAGCTTGCTTATAATTAACTTGAAGTAAATTATTAAAAACTATGAATTAAATTTAAAGCTCAACGCTAATTTTAAAACATATCTTAATTAGAAGCATGATCCTAATTTTAAGCTGTTGATGGTGAAATTTATTCCAAATTATTGCAACATGTATTATTTAATAGGTAAGAATAGCTGAATAATTTGTTGGATATATTTTATTAATTCCAACGTGATTCAAACATGTGATATATCCACGTCAAGTTTTATCTGTTTTTGAAGTTTTATAAAATTAAAGGTTCTTCCATAGAATAATTAAAATTCATGTCGTTTATCATCTCTTAAATTTAATTGTTGCAACGTGTTAGAACATAGAAGATTAATTATGATCGAATTAACTAAAGTGAAGGCTAATTAATTGCAACTTAGCTTATTGAACTATCAAAAGATAATGCAGTTGTGTTTTATTCGGAAACAAACTTCAATTTTTTAATTCACCTACACATGTACAACCATTGACAGTCATTACATGCACAAATAGCGTCATTTAACAATCGACGATTACCAGATATTTCCAACAAAACATTATTCCCAGAGTAAAAATTAAGCTGATCTTTTTTATCATCAATATAAGATATGTGAATGATAATTATAGTGCTGTTTCTGGCAATTATTGCAAAAAAGTTCTAAACTTGTAGGCAATATTTGTCAAAATAATTGTCACTTACTAATAATTAGGACTCTAGCAAGTGATTATACATAACTAGTACCTAGGCCTGCTTTTATTGTTTGTTAGCCAATTTATTGAATTAAAATAATGTATTAAAAAATTATATGAAAAATATTATAAATTGCAATCTTTTTTATATTAATACGATGAAAAAAATGTATTTTAAAATATTGATCAAAATTCATGTAGTTTGACTCTCAAAAAGCGAAATGTGACAAGTAAAAAGAAACGAAAAGAGTAATTTTTATTTAAAAAAAAGGGACAGAATTTGATAATTACAATGGCAAGGTTGCTTATTGATTATTTGTTGTCACTAATCAGAAACTTTTTTTTCTCTTATCCTTTTTGCGGTATCCTTTTTGGGATCCGTTTAATCTAAATTTTATTACGAACAAAAATAAATAAGAATATTTTTGCTAAGCAAAAAGAAATCTATTGCTAATTATGTTTAATTTTGCGATAGATTATCAATTGTTCTATTTATTAAGGAATAAATATTTGGTGGCAAGTTTATTGCTAATTCCTTTTTTTTACTTTGTAGTGTTCACACCTAGAAATAATGCTCCTTATCTCGAAGACGATTTCATTCCTTATAAGAATGAACTCGAGACCTTTAGAATATATTTTTTTTAGCAAAAGCAATTAAATTGGGCTAAACTGACTTCTAACTTTATTCATGAATCAGAAGAGGAAGTAACAATATAAAAATTACAGTACTAAAGAGAGACTAGAAACCTTTTTAATAAATTCAAACAATTAAAATGTGTAATATATGGTTTCATGGGAGCAACTTTGTGTTTTATTATTATGGAAGAAATGACAATAAGAAATTATATATATATGGGCTGCTCTTCTTAGAACTTCTTGGTAAAAGGGATTGTTCATGAAAGAGTTAAGTCTTTTAATTTAATTAGTTCTTTTTTAATTTCTCTAGTTTCTCTATGAAGATGTTCTAGTTGGTTATTTATTGTTTCTAGTGGACTATTATTGCTTGTATAATTTTTTGCTAACAGTATTTGTACTTTTGAATTTATATCTAATTGTTGATTTTTGAGAAAGTCAAAATTACGCTCTATTATTTCTAATGATTTGTTATGTTTATGTTGTAGGTTTTCTACAGTTTCTATTAGCTTTAGTATTTTATCGTCTTTCAACTGAATGTGTTCTGTCAAATTTATTATTAGATTTGTAATAGTATTTAAGTGATGGTGATCGCTATGTAAGATATGGTCTCCTTCTGTAAAGTTACACTTAATTACTGATCCAAATTTTAGTCTTCTATATTTCCTTTTTGAGATGACTTCTAAGTCTAAATATTCTAACTTCTTTATACTTCCTATTTTATTATTTTTATGCTAAGTACAAGGTTTTACTTTCCTGTCGTGTCGTTCTAATCTAATTTGTTGGATATAATGGTTAATTCTAGCTCCTATTGTAGGTAATTGTAAATTTATCTATTTAATTTCTTGGTTTATTGAATTTATTTCTTGTGTTGAAAGTATGTCTGAATATTGTTCTAGTTGTTCTAAATATAGTTGTCTTTGTTTTATTAGAAAGTCGTATATATTTGAATAATTTTCTTTTATTCGTAAAAGATACAAATAATACTCTTGGTCAATTATTATCTGTCTTTCGTAGGGGCGAGGCCTTCTTTTATATATTCTTGCTGGCATGTATTTAAACTATCAGGTAAGTACTTTATTGGTCTTATAGAGGATTGTAACGTAGGCTCTGATACCAAATAAAATACGTTTAAATAAAATAATTAAGCTGAAATATTTTGCGTTTTTTAAAATTACGTTGTAAAATCCTACTCAGTACTCCCTCTTTCGGCACCTTCATCTTGTTTGGTAGTTTTTTGGTTACTAAATCTATGTAATTTCTCCCAAAATTACTTTTTTTTTATTAAAACTCTGTTTATTTTATACTTTGTTCATCTCTCTTCATTTTACCCTGTTCATCTCTTTTCCTTAACCTATGTTCTTAGCACTTGCTTCTTTAACCAAACCCCGAGATACACAGTCCGTCGGTTCCCTAACCATGGCGGACATTCAACTTTCTTAGGTATTTACAGGTTAATCCATCGGAGTTACTAAGAAGGTAAGGAACTAACTATTTACTAAGAGTAATTTGAACAGTATATGAACATCATATAATTTAAACAGTAAATAAAACATTATATAAACATCATATTAGACAATAGTAACATTATAACATTACATAAAAATATCTAGATAGGGAGAAACTACTAATAACTAGAAAAACTTATAACTACTTACATGATAATGATCGAAAAGAGGTTTCCCTTTTGGGAGTCCTTGCAGCTACTTGAGAAAGTAAATAATCACACTCTTTAGAAAAATGTTATTCATCACATAGATTAATACTCCCTCCGTCCACAATTGTTTGTCAGAGTAAGGTCATGCACACCCCTCAAGGAAAATTTAATACAAGGTGTAATTTAACTAATATAACCCTACTATACCAAGAATACCAAAAGTCTACATAACTTTTCAATTGAACTACACTATCATTAAGGGCAGAATTGGAAAAAAATGATTAATTATTTCTTGATTGTTTAAATTGACAATTAATCTTGGACATCTATTTTTAGTATACCTGCCAAACATTTGTGGACGGAGGGAGTATTTCAATAATACCCTATTAAAGTTAAAAGAAAATATGTTTCTATTTTAAGTTTAAAAAGAGTATTCATAAGAAGCCTACAGAGTTAGAAGTACTTTTTAATCATGAAAAAGTATGTTTCGATAGTGATACTAGAACATCTTTTATTCATTTTGAAAAGGGAAAAGACACTAATTGACATGTCTATCAAATCGAGAACGAATAGATCTTATAATATATAAACGTGGTCTTTTAATTTGAGTTTAATTGATATTCATGTCTTCTAATTTGGAATGTGTATGAATATAGACCCTTAAACTCGTATAAAATTGAACAAGTAGACATACATGTTCAATGTAATATAAACAAATCAGTTCGAGCATACTCATGCAAATTGACACGTAAAGTGCATGTTTCTACAAATTTAAATATACATTCAAAATTGGAAAATATAAAAGGTGTTGAACCCGATATATAACAAATCAATTGGAATATTATTTACTAAGTTTCCAATAACAATATTTGTTTTTATAAAATTTATATATAATCACCTTATAAAATGGTCAAATTATATAAATATTTTACACCATCCTTACGTGATTTTCAAAATTTCCCATATTATTGGAGGAGAGGGAATATATCCATTCGAAAAAAGAGGTAAAAACACAGCAAAATCCAAAAGTTCAAAGGTAACCGGAAAAGCCACCGGCGCCGTCGCTACGGTTGCCGGATTCTTCGCCTGAATTTAGTAACCGTAGGAGTAAAAGCATTTTCATCTCTCTCTCTTCAACTCCGTTTTTTTCTCTCTCTAAAAAAGTTATCAATTCTCTTTCTTCCGAATATTCTGTCTGCAAAAGAATTATCAGATTTTCTGCAATCAATTCTCAAAAGCCTCAAAAAAGTTACAGAGAGAGAAAGAGAAAGGGGAAAAACAAACGTTGCAGCCCATTACTGCAATTATTCCCTTCCCTTTTCTCTCTCTCTTTTTATATTTGCCAGCTCGTTTCTCCTTTTCTGTTGTACCCTTTTGTTTTCTGTATCTCAAAACGTTCAAAGAGAGATCTCCAGAGGTGCGTTTTGACCACATTTTTGATGAATTCTTATGGATCTCAATTTTAATTTGATTTTCTTATAGAATTAGTCGTTTTTGATATCTGCACATTTTTTTTGGGATAATATTGGTTTTGTTTTTGTTAATTCAATGAATGATGATCTGGGTTGTTCGTTAATTTACGTTTAAGTTATCAATTGGTTATTGTTTTTTTTTATGTAGTTTTGAGGTTTTGTTGTGGTTTTAGAGTTTAATTTTGGATGTGGATGATTGGTTAGCTAAACGTACCATGCAGCTGTGGCAATTAGGTAAGCTCATTGTAGATTATTAGTTGTTGGATGTACATTTTAGGTGAGAAAGATATGGTTTTGCAGCTTTTGCTTACTATGAGTTCTAATGCAGATATAGAATATGGATAATATGTTTGAAATTGGTTCTTGTTTTTTAATGCCAGTTTTGAGGTTTTCTTGTGGTTTTAGAGTCTAATTTTGGATGTGGGATGATTGATTAGCTAAAATGTACCATGCAGCTGTGGAAATTGGGTAATCTCATTGTAGATCATTAGTTATTGGATGTAGATTTTAGGTGAGAAAGATATGGTTTTGTAGCTTTTGCTTACTATGAGTTCTAATGCAGATATGTTTAGAAGCATAGAATATTACTAGTTACTTGCCCTGCTTGAACCCGTTGCTTGAGAAGAGAGACTTATATGGCGTTATTAGGTGCTGAAAATGAGGATTTGTTTTGATTGCTTTCAAGTTTTATTGGAATTCAATTAGTTTATTCAAGGAAGTTTAAAGTAAAGTCCTTTTCTGGGTTTATCAGCTGCCCCTTGGCAGGAGACATGGATGGTACACCTTCTGATATGTTCTACCTATTCTGATGTGGGCTCTTTTCCTCTTGTAAGCAATGGAAGTATTATATGGAGGAAATAGATTTGTGGATCCTGCCCTTGGGAAAATATACCTACGAGTTGATGATAAGTGACCGAATCTTGGTGTCATCAACTCTGCAGTAATAAGTTGCAGAACGCAATTGCCAATGTTTCTCAAAGTAATGAAAGTTTGTTGCATCTTATCATCCAAGGTACTAGATGTTTCATCTATAGGAATGTTTCACCAAATGGCATTGCTTAAACTAGAACCGAGGTCTCATTATGGTGGGAGGATGCAAGAGTGGAACTTTTCAACATTCACTGTGGAGTATTTCATATAGCTTTTTGTCAATTTATTGGTCACAATCTGAGGCCTGTCTTCACAACAAGTTGAAGAAATTGATAATGAAAGGGGCAGCATCCTTATAATTGATGGTCATTCGTGGATGACAAGTGTAGTCAGTAAGGGGCAGCATTGATTTTGGGATAAATTACAGAATTGAGCTCCTAGAAGTTTGATTTTAGAAAAACTACTGTTGTCCTCTTGATACAAGGGTGACAGATTGACCTGTGTAGACATAATAGCAAATACATAAAAGGAGACAGTTAACATGAATAATCTTTATCAAGGCCAAAAATTACAGATGCCTACTAGTCAAATGATTCATTGGAAGTATTGAGTCTCCACTCTCCATCATCAGGAAGAAGCAGTACACCAACTAACTTACCTGCAAAAAAGAAAGAAGCAATTTACTTAAAACAAGGCTGTATATCATGTGCAGTTACTAACTGAAGACACAGAAATGAGAAACCTATTAAGCTTCATTAATAATAAGGTGTATCACAGGAAGCTACTTCACTGTTTCTTTTTAGTTCTCTGAATCAGTTTGTTAAAGAAAGATTCGCAAAGGAAGTTACTTTTTTCTCAGGCTTATTTACCTTTTGTATGCGCGTTGTGTGACAGGGGGTTGGGGGAAGCTTTGTGCATGCACACACCCAAAACATAGCTAAATACCTCAAGGTTTGTAATCTAGAGCCCTTCTCTTGAAAATATGTCGGGGACTGACCAGCTGCGGAGCAGAATAATTCCACTTGTGCACTAAAGATGACTTAGGGCATTCTGAAGAATGAAAATGTATATCAGATTGCATACCAAATTATACTAAAAACAACCAGATTTCTAGATAGGTGTCGTAGTCTTGCATCTTTATTAAAGGAGATTCATTTTTCCTACTAGACTAGGCTTACTGAACAGTAGATGCGGTGAGTTGGCCTGCGGCCAAGCTCTCCCCACCTGCATATACAGGTGGATAATTAAACTTACCACCTTACGCATCTTCAATGTTATAGGCTATTGTTGAATTGATTGAGATAATGAAGCTTGAACTTTGAGAACCTTTTTTGAAGTAAGGGTTTAGAACAAGTGTAAGTAAGACGAGTTATATAGACCACAAGTTTAACCTCATAAGAAGAATGGAGGTGAGATTACATAGGAATGTGGTGCTTAAATGTAGAGAATTCACTAATTTAAGCTTAGCGTTAAAGAGACGGCGTAAGAGATGAAGGTATAACACATAGAATAAAAAAGAAGGCTGAAATGAAGGAGCATTACGTGAGTGTTATGCTATAAGAAGATACTTATTCAGGTCATATCGGGAAGATAAGTGTCATAAAAATGCAAATATCAAGACCAATTTGTGGTTATACAAGATTAGAGAAGATCAGAAATGTAATATTTGATGGAAGGTACAAGCAATACACAAAGGATAAAGGAGATAAGGTCGCCTGAGATGGTTTGACCATGTGCTACGTAGAACTTCAAATGCACCGGTCATTAACTGTGTCTCTATGATGACCGGAAGTGTGTTAAAAGGGGAAAAAGTATACCTAGGATCATGTGAAAGGAAGTTGTCTAAAAGGACCTATGATCTTTGGAAATCTATGTGGACCTATAAAAGAATAGAACACAATAGAAGAAAATGATTCATATATG
>JAJOOR010086062.1:0-19161 GCA_036250505.1 Solanum acaule | reverse complement strand
ATTGTTATTTTCCTACTCTTGTTTAATTTCTACCCTTAGACCCATTACTTGTTGTTCCGGGTTACGGGTTGGCTTACCTGCTGGTGGGTTATAGTAGGTGCCATCATGACTTGATAAATCGGGTCGTGACACAACGCCACTAAGTTTGCGCGATTCCGAGTTCATCTGAGTAAGTTATTCCCTTTGGAAGTAAGGATGTTGGATTAAGGAAATGTCCAATTCGGATTTTTAAAGGGTATTTTAGTATTTCATGGCCCTATTATTTTAATCCGTTTTTAGGAGTTTAATATGGGTCAAATCAGATTTTAGTCAGTTTTAGAATTTGGAATTTCACGCTAGGGCTAAGGAGAGGAGAAAAGAAGAAGGAGAAAGGGCAAAATTCATCAACATATTCGAGATTAGCTTGTGGATTTCATCGGGGGTGATCTCTACAAGGTATGTGAGATCACATAGCATTGGGTTAGTTCACCCACACACCAAACATGTTTAATCCAACATATTTTCGTCCTAAAAAGATTGAGAATTTGATGTTCTTGATAATTGTTCTTGAATTGATTTCGTTCTTGAATATGAGTTGGGATTAAGGAGTTTCTTGATGATTAAGTGTTGTTCCTTGAGTTGTTGGGTTATATTTTGTGTATATGATTTGGGTACATGAATCTAAGGTGAATTTGGGAAAAATAATCAGATTAAAACGATTTAGGATCAGGAAACGAGTTGAAAAACTCGTCATAGGCACCTGGGGAAGGCAAGGCGCGTCGCGCCCCCATAGCACCAGGAGGCTGGGGCGGCGCGCCCAAAACAAGCCCCTGTAAGTTGGGGCCTGGCGCGGCGCGCCAGGGATGCGCCCGGATTGGCATTCTTCACCAGGTTTTCGTCGTTTAGTCTATTTAAGTTATTCAAAAGTGTCCGAACACTTTCCATTGATTCTAACTACTCTAAATGACTTTTAACACCTAGAAATCATTCATAAACATGAATCATAACCTTGAATCCATAAATTCAAATTCAAGGAAAGTCAAGAGCCAAGTCTAGGAAGTTTTCGGAGTCTTCTCAAGAAGTCTTTTGCAAATGCTTTTAACCTTGTTTAAGACTTAAAGTTCAAGTTGAGTAAAGAGTAAAGAGTATAGATTGAAGTTCATTTCTTCAAAAAGTGTATGGGGACTAAGTATTCCCAAAGAGATTTAAAATGTTTTTCACATTTAAATAAGAACGGAAACTGAGATTTTCAAAGAGCCTTCGGGCTAGTTTTCAGAAAAGAGTAATAGCTTTCTAAATGAGGCAAGAAGGGAAACTGAGATTTCCAAGATAGTCTTTGGGCTATGTTTTTTTTTAGCACTAATCTCAAATCACAGAAGAGGTTGTTTTCTTTAAAAACATAAGAGCTAGTATATTTTGGGAGTAGTATTGAGCACCGAATTGGGGGCGAGCATGAGTTCAGATAACTCACGTCTCCATAAGACCATGTAGCCACCATGGGTAGAAAAGGGTCATACTTTTTAGATGAACCTTTTTCACAGTAGACTAGTTGATCCACTTAGTAGTTCAAGTTCTATACCTTTGGCCGGGTATAGGATGCACTGGCAGCGTGAGGTAGATCATTGTATCATCACTATAGCTCTTATGTGATGGTTGTCGGTTAGAGAAACTCCCACAGAAGTTATTGTACTTTTATATACATCAGTTTATAGTATTTTTACATACATCTCAGAGTTATTTGTATCTTTGCATACACACAAAGTTGACATCATATTTTAAATAGTTTTTCTTTATATCGCACTTGTTTTAAACTGCTTTATATTGAAATGAGTTTAGTTATGTTGAGTTGAATTGAGTCAGTTAAGTTCTTCAGTTCCTTTTAGATTCTTTCCAAGCCTTTATTATTTATCATTCCAACTTGCATACTCGTACATTCAATGTACTGATGCCAGTTGGCTTGCATCGTCTTATGATGCAGACACAGGTAACTAGGATCGGCATTCCAGCGCACCGTTGATCCAATGAGCAGTTCAGAGTCAATCGGTGAGACTCCTTGCATTCCGGAGGATCTACTTTTATTGATTTCTAGTTAGTTCCTTAGGATGTTGTGGGGTTTGTCCCAACATCCATCTCAGTTGTTTAGAGGCTTCATAGATAGTCAGATGTTAGTCCTTTGAGTCTTTTCATTATCATTCTTATGTTAAAGACTTGGGTTGCCACTTTTGGCCAAGTTGAATTTTTAATCTTTAAAACATTCTCCATTATTTTATTATTCAGTTCAGTTAAGTTCATTGATCATTATAGATATGAATATTGTCTTCCGCTGAGTTAAGTAAGCCAGGCCAAAGGTTCACTTGGGGCCAGCAATGGTCTTCGAGTGCCAGTCCTGCCCAGGGTGTAGGCTCGGGGTGTGACAAAATTGTTAATCAAACCGACAAATAAATAATCGATATATTAGTATCTTAATAGTTCTATAACAGCTTAACATGTCTACAAAGAGATAACTGATATATCGAACCAATAACTTTAAAACATAACCAAATTGAACCGATACGCAAATATATCATATGTACCCCCAATGGACATGTAAAACTATAAACCTTATTATCAATATTAGGGAAATTCCCAAATATTTACCAAACATAAATATATTTATCAATTGTTTACATTAAAAGAAATTAGACTTCAATCTTCTCAATTTAGGCTCTAATAATATGATTCCTTAAGTGTAATTTCAATCCTCCAAGTAGGTTTCGAACAAATCCAAGTTCAAATCATTTTTCAACCTTATAATTGCAAAAGTTAATTTTTAAGTGTATAATAGATTCTTGAATTCAAGTCAAATGAGTAAAAAAAGAGCTATTATTTTTATTTTGTGAGTTTAAGAAATTTAATCTTTATCGAAAAGCTCCATTGATAGTCATTGAAAAGTTTCGAAGCTTTGAAATCAAAGTGATCTTTCGCAAAATTGTTATTTATTCGGATTGGGTGTAATTGAAACTATTGATAATATCCTTGGAGTTTATATCTCAATATTTGTAACATCTCACTAATTGAAAGAACTAGAAAGAGCTAGAATTAGAAAGAGTCATTTTTGGAAAGAATGAAAAATCTGGAAAATTGGTTAAGTTATGTTATGTTTGAGTTTTTGGTCAACTTCAAATGACCATAACTCCTAACTAAGGATGAGTTAGGAGTTCTTCCAGATACTATAGGAAATATCTTGGAATTATCTTTCCAACGCCGCCAAGTTTGCGCGATTCCGAGTTAGTATGAGTGAGATATGCCCATTTGAGTTGGACTGTTTAGATAAGGAAAGTCTAATCCGGAATTTCGAAGGGTATTTTGGTTTTTTCCATACCCAATTAAATTATTTCGTTTTTGGTAATTACTTAGGGGTCTAAACTGAAGTTGGTCAGTTTACACTTTTGAAATTTGGGTTAGGGTTTTGAGAAAAGAGAAAAGAAGAGAGAAAGGAGGAGAAGAAGCAAGAATCGTCATATTCTCGAAGCTAAGATCGTGGATTTCATCAAGGGGTGATCCCTACGAGGTATGTGAGATCACATAGCATTGGGTTAGTTCACTCATGTGCCAATCATGATTCAATTCAGCGAAGTTGTGTAGTTTTGAAAGCAAATATTATGAGTTTTTGATGAAATTCGTTAGGAATCTTGTGGGTTCGTGTTGTTGAAGTTTCTTGAGTTTAATTCATGATTTTTGGTGTGTTTTCGAGTAGAATCTTACATAAATTGATGATTTAGTTGATTCTAAGTGTTTGGGGAAAGAACTAAGTGAAATTAAAGGGTTTACAACTGAAAAATGAAGGAGAAAAATCGGAGTTTTCTGGGCAGGGGTCTGGGGCGCCGCGCTAGCCAAAGCGCCCCACTTTAGTGTCTGAAGTTTGGGCTCTGGGGCGACGCGCCAGCCAGAGTGTTGACACCCAATTTTGGACCTCCAAGATATGAATTAGTCACCGAGCTTCTTAAATTTCAAACGATTTGAAATAATTGACTTTTTAGAATTCAAAATATTTTTCAAGTTATTTTTATCACTTTTTATAATTTTTATATAATATATATGTTTTATATAAATTTGTATATAATTAGTATAGTTTATGAATATTCGAAAACCATCTCAAAAAGATTTTGTTAAATATTTGGTTAATTAATTTAGTTATATAATAGTTTATACTTTAATTTATTTAGTTTATAGTTAAGTTAATTATTTTATTTCGTTGACATTAAGAAGCTCATTGATTAATTTATATTAATTCGTCTTATTTAGGGTTTAGCCGAATTTGTTAATTTAACTCAATTTGGCTATTTTTTTAAAACTCCAAAATCTAATCCATGTATGACCAATGTTTTCACTCCTTATTGGACCATTTAAAGGACCAAATTCTGGGCTTTTCTTGCCTCTTTTCAGCTGCCCAGCAGACCCAATTTAATATTCCCCGCCCAAACCCAATTCTTCCAACAATACAACAATACAACAAACAACCAGCAGTGCTCCAATACATACCTAACCCGACCCTGCACTATTTTTCTTCCCCAGACGCGACCAAACCCAGAAAATTAAATCGCAACTCCAGCAAAGAACGCGACCCGACCCAGGTCTAGCGTCCCTTTCCCTCTCTCCTCACGCGTGTTCATCCGTACGCGAATCTTTCCAGATGTCTTCAGCTCCTCGCCTCAATTGTCCTCTGCTCGAATCAGACGGCTGCAATGCTCTTTTCGCTGAAGAATGGTACAAGAATCGTACTGTTCCGGCAGCAACCTTATCCTTTAGCAAGGATTCGAATTTCAAATTTCGAATTCAGAAGCTCCCTCCCATTTTTCCCCCTTAAACCGAGCCCCATTTTCCTCTTATAAATAGTCCATGTTCATCTTGATTGAGAGGGAGGGATAGCTTATTTTGTGTTGGAGATAGCTGATTTTGGGTTGGAAAAAATATACATTGGAGAGAGCTGCCATTAGAGACGAAATTACAATAAAATTGCTAGCTATACAACTTTATATAAAATACTTAAGGATGGGCCTTGAAATCAGAGAGTGAGAGTTCAAATTTTTGTTCAGTCTTCTTGCTCATGTCTTGAACACGGAAGTTTCTTGAAATCATATTTCAGTGGTGGTGAAGTCGCTTCCATGCTCATCTAGTTCCCGTTCGCTGCTCCGAGAAAGGTACAACTTTTTCAAATCTTGATTTGCTTAAGTTAAAATTGTTTTTTTTTTCACTTTATTTGTTAGATGAACTTAGTATTCTCTTCTTTTAGTAATTTCATTTCTTTAAATTTAATTCTTCTAAATGTCCTATATTGTTTATTATGCTTTGTTAGTTAGTTTATGTTGTTGCTATAAATAAGAATGCCTCATTATGTGGATAATTTTATGTCATAGCTGCTAAATGTGTTGTTACAAATTTTGCATTGAGAAATTGTAAATTTGATAATTTCGTTTTGGTATCTCGGTTGTTTATGGAAGTTCTATCTTTTCAGAATTAATCCCCCTTCTCTGTTTCCCCAAGTTTTTTTTTCTTCCAGCTTTCTCTTGAAGATTATAAGCTAAATTGTTTTGATTAAATAGAAATAAAAATGGTTGTTCTTTAATGTAAGTTTAATCTGCAAAGTTGTGAATAAATCATGTTGTTCTTCTCTGTTTTGGATTACCTGGTTCTGTAGCGAAATTTATAGTTAAAATAAAAAATATATAAACCTTGTTGCTTTATCTCTTTTCGATCTTGAGTCGCTATGTCAGTTCTTTCGGGTTCAGTTCGGATAGGTCTGTCTCTATGTTGGACCGTGGAAGCATAAATTGGTTGACTATAATTGTTTAAATGTTATTCCCTCAGCAGCCTTTTTGCATTGTGTATTTATGTTTAGTAGCTAAATTTATTTAGTCTACTATTGCCTTTGTGTTGCCTTCACTTATGTTACATTTTCTTTCTTTTTAGTTCAGGAAGTTACCTTAATTAAATATCATATCTCAGTTTCAATTAGTTACCATGGTCATCTCTTTCCTTTGAAAATATCTTTATCTCTTTTCTGTTAAAAATGCTTTGGCTTGTGGCTTTGATCTTTATTTCTTAAAAATGTGTTGTATGTTTGTCTTCATTATGAGTTGATTACTAGACCATGTGTATGTGGGGACTTGTGTTTTCTTATATTTATTTATGTCTAATTCCCTTTTATCCGTTTATGCATGTGATATCGATTCGAGTCCACTTTGGACTCCACCCTTGCATTTCTTCGAGTTGAATTCTTCGAGTCAGCCTCTTCATTGTTCGAGTCAAGGGAACCGATGAACAGGGGTTAAAGACCAATTTTAGGCCTCGAAAACAAGTTGTATAATTGCTATATACAGCAATATACACTGGTATACAGATACTGTATACATGATATACAGGTCGAGGCGCAATGAATACAAGGCTAAAAATTAAAATACAGGTTACAGGAGTTGAAGAGGGCCGTATACACTTGGTATACAGTCCGATATACATGAAAACGGGTCAAAATATGACCTATATACATTGATATACACTTTTTGTATACATAGGTCTTTGGGGCGAAAATGGGCCTAAAGCCCAATTCTTTTGTGCAACAATCTTATGTGATTAGGTAGCAGGTTGAAAAAGAAACAAATGGGCTGGAATCCATTTGAACTTTCAGCAGGCCCACTTATAAAATTTAGGACAAGTTCTGAAAGGCCCAAATTTGACATTCTCTCCCTTTTCCTCCTTTTTTCTTTGTTATTGAACTAACTAACACTTTATTTGATTTCGGTTTAAATTTAGTTAAATTCCCAAAGATGGTCATTTCTCATAATAGTAGTAAATAAATAAGTTAAAATAAATTAGTTCTTTTACTTAGTTAAAATTTCAAAATTAGTCAAAGTCATTATGGGTGCTTTTACTTAATTAAAATTTCAAAATTAGTCAAAGTCGTTATGAGTCCTTTACTTAATTAAAATTTTAAAAATTAAAATTAATCAAAGTCATTTTAGTCAACTCGCCGGTCAACCACAAGTTAGCGGGCATTTCGAGGGCCTAACACCTTCTCGGAATGTACATTGAACTTCGAATCCTTTTATTTTCAATTGATTTTATCTTTTTGAGTCTTTTGAAAACCTTGGAATTTTTTTTGATTTTTCTCTAAAAATTAAGTGGCGATTTTGTTATTTTGGAAATTCGATTTCTCTTAAACCATAAGTTTTGATCGATTTTTTGAAAACTTAGTCATTCCTTTTATATATATTTTTGAGTAAAACACATAGCGCCACAACTTCAGTTCTAAAGTTTGGGCTCTGGCACCCCACGCCTCTCAGAGCGCCAGGGACGTCAGTTCTCCCACCTTTTCCCACTTCTTTCTGTACTAGTTCCTTAGCAACGTACCTATGTTTTCTAGTTGATTTTTACACTCTAAGGTACGTCTAAACATCATGAAATCGTACATAAACATGAGTTCATGAACCTTGAATCCATAATTCAATTTAAGGAAAGTTAAGAGTCAAGTCAAGAGAAGTTCATAAAGTTTTCCAAAAGTCTTTTACAAACGCTTTAACTTTGTTTTAAGACTTATGCTTTGAGTTGAGCAAAGAGTAAGAGTGTAACAACCCGTATCCGAAACAGACCAAAAATGCAGATTTTGAGAAGTTGCAGGTGCAACCCACGATTACCACCCACGGATCGTAGGTCAAACCACGGCCCGTGTTAGTGGTCTGTGGTTCACCACTGCAACCCCTCCCCAAATGCAGCTCAGAAAATCGGCTAAGTCTCGACCTACGAACAGACCCACAGTCCATAGGCAAGACCACGGTTCGTGGTCTATATCCGTGGATCGAGGGCCCCTTTACCCATCCTCAGATGTGAACGATGGCCGACCAGCACGGACCGTCGTTCGATCCACGGTCCGCAGGTCTGATCGTTGGTGAAGGTCAGCAGCCAGTTAGGGGGAAATTGCTGATTGGGTCAACTTCAAATGGTCATCACTCCCAGCACAAAAGGAATTATGTGTCCCATGACCTATGATATGATATATAATTGAATCCTCTTTCCAACGCCATCGAGTTTGCTAAAATCCGACCTCTGAGTAAAAAGTTATGCTTATTTTAGTGAAGCCCTATCGGGCAGACTTAACTTACTACCCCAATCTACGGGCCGTAGGTCCTTTTCGTCGGTCACTCCGACTGGAGTTAAGTAAGGGGTCTTTTGGTCTTTTCCTATTTCGTTGGACCCCTAAGCTACGTTGTTTAGACCTTAAATTTTGAGGTTTTAGTCAATTTAAGCCTAGAAACATAACTAGAACTTACCTAAGTCAAATCATTAATCAAAACCTAAAATATTAGAAGCAAGAGAAGAGAAAAAGTCGACCAACCCTAACTCCAAGAACGCAACAAGTTTTCTTCAGTTCCAGCCCAGAAATCAAAGGTTTTATTTCTCCGTGAAATTCGTCACCAAGTATGTGGGATTCACTAGTGGGTTCCTTTCACCCATTAGGTCCCTAGTTTTCAGTCAATTTCTTGATTCCCTTATTATGACTAGACCTAAGGTTTCTTGAATGTTAGAATTATTGGGTTCTTAGCTGTTAGAATAATCCAAATCAGATTAGTATGTTAATATTTAGTTTATTGCATGAATTCCAGAACCCTAGCTATGTATTTCTTTAGTTCTTGAATTACACATGCTAGGTCAGATATTTTAGTTATTCAGTATACGTGCTTCAGTTATTAATGCATCAATATCATTTAATTGTTGCATACTCAATTTGCATGTCCAGTTTGAGCTATCTAGTAACTTATAGAAATTCAGTCATAATGTGTAAATCACTTAATCCATTGGGAGTAGCATAATACTGAGTTGGACTAGGGTTCAGCGTACCCAAATAGTCCTAGAACTACTAGCCACGTAGGTTGTACGTCCCTTATGTGGGCATCATTTTAGTGATCACGCCAGCATGCCTCTATACCTCTGGCAGGGTATATTGAGTCCTCTCGATGGGGCGTATACATCGGACTCCACATTTAGCTCATGTGATTTTATTATCGGTTATTTGTAGCTCCCACAGTTTAGTCAGATTTTATTGCATTGACCATGTATTAGTATATTCAGTATTTAGTCTCAACATGTTATAAATTGGTCATTGCATTCAGTTAGCTCAGTATTCAATGTCTATATCATGTTCAGATTATATCATTGCTTATTTGCTTTGTTCAGTTATATGTTATTTCAGCTTTACTCTATCCTGCATGCTCAGTACCTTTCAAGTACTGACACATATGTGCGCTACATCTTCTCGTGATGTAGGTTCAAGTTCTCAGCATCCAGATCACGCTTATATCGGTTCCCGATCTCCAATTCAGCAGAAACAGTGGTGAGTCCTCATTCTCCGAGGACAATAGTCATGAGTTTCTTTTCAATATTTTTAGTCCTTTAGTTTCAGTTCTGCAAGACTTAGTTGGGGCCTGTCCCAGCATTTCTATTCAGTTAGAGGCTATTTTCAGACATAGTTAGATTCAGCTTAGTATTGAGTTAATATCTTCTTTGTATTAAACTCATCAGTTTTCATATATCTCAGTTATAGCATACGGGTATTCCCTATCTTTTCATTTTATTTATGATTTAGCTTCCGCATCAATTTATTATCTTTAGTATGCTAGTGATCATGCCAGCAGGGTTAGCTTGGGATCACTTGTGGTCCTAGGTCACGTGTCCGCGTCTCAGGGGTACTTCGGGGCGTGACAAACTTGGTATTAGAGAACTAGGTTTAAGTGTCTTAGGATGTCTGAAAAGCTACACTAAGTAGAGTCATTTTCATGGGTGTGAAGTGCACCACATCTAATGAGAAGGAGGCTACGAAGTGTTTTAGGAAGAATCTTCATTTTATTGTTACTCTTATCGTGCGTAAGGTATGATCTAATTCTGTTCTAGCTCGACGTTCTACATTTCAGCGATCATGCCTCCTCGTAGAGCCAACACCGGGAATGTAAATGCAGCTCCTCCAGTCCCAGATCAGGAAGTTTCTAATGCAGAATTCTGGAACGCCATTCAAATGTTAGCTCAGAGTGTGGCCAACCAGAACAATCAGCGGGTTCCAGGCAAATATCAATGTTGGTTCAGCTGCAACTAGAGTGTGAGAATTTGTTAAGATGAATCCGCCAGAGTTCTTAGGATCGCAAGTTGGAGAAGATCCCCAAAACTTTATTGATGAGGTCAAGAAGATCTTTGAAGTGATGCACGTAACTGGGAATGATCAGGTTGAGTTATCATCTTACCAACTGAAAGATGTAGCTCATATCTGGTATACTCAGTGGAAGGAGAACAGGGGTACAGATGCAACTCCTATTACTTGGGATTGTTTCAGCAAAACCTTTCTGGATAGGTTTTTCCCCCATAGAGTTGAGGGAAGCAAAGGCCCAAGAATTTATGAACTTAAGGTAGGGTAACATGACGGTCCAAGAGTATGGGCTCAAGTTTAACCAACTGTCCAGGTATGCTCCTCACATGGTTGTTGATTCCAGGGCTCAGATAAATAAGTTTTTGTACGGAGTGTCGGACTTGGTGAAGTCAGAGTGCAGGAATGCTATGTTGTTGGGAGACATGAACATCTCTAGGCTCATGACTCATGGTCAGCAGGTTGATGGTGATAAGCTTAGGGAACAGACTAAGGAGAGTAAGAAAGTGAGAACAGGGAACTATGACTATTCTCAACAGAAATCGGGTGGTGGAAATCGCTTGCAGGGTCAGCAAATTTTTTTGACTCCAGCACCTTCATCAGCTAGTGTTCCATCCTCCAAGTTTTGGAATAATAAGAAAGGTGGAGCATCAGGCTCTAAGTCTCAAAAGAGTGTTACAAGTACCAAAACCTACCCAACTTGCCCTAAGTGTGGTAAGAACCATCCGGGTGAGTGTCTTGCAGGAAAAGAAGGATACTTTGGTTGTGGTCAATCTGGTCACAGGTTGAAGGATTGTCCTTCTAAACAGGGTCAAGGAGGCAATGCTAATCGAGCACAGTCTACAGCTTCAGCAGCACCAGCAGGTCGCCCGACTCAGTAGGGTAACTCTTCTAGTACAGGTGGCGGACAGTGCCAAAATAGGCTCTATGCTCTTCAGGCTTGCCAGGATCAAGAAGATTCTCCTGATGTAGTCACTGGTACGTTACGAGTCTTTGATCTCGATGTTTATGCTTTGTTAGATCCATGGGATACTCTTTCTTTTGTAACTCCTTTCATAGCAGTCCAATTCAGTATTAGTCCAGAAACTCTCTCAAAACCTTTCTCAGTCTCTACTCCAATTAGTGATCCAGTTATAGCTAGACGGGTATACAGAAATTTCCATGTCACAGTCTTTCAGAAAGTCACCTCAGCAAACCTTGTAAAGTTAGAAATGGTAGATTTCGATGTCATTCTAGGCATGGATTGGTTACATTCCTGTTATGCCTCAGTCGATTGTAGAACTAGGATTGTTCATTTTCAGTTTCCAGATTAAGCAATCTTAGAATGGAAGGGTAGTAGCTTAGCGCCTATAGGTCGATTCATTTCATACCTTAAGGCTAGAAAGATAATCTCTAAGGATTATCTTTATCATCTAGTTCGGGTTAAGGATTCAAGCTCTGAAACCCCAACTCTTAAGTCAGTTCCTATGGTTAATGAGTTTCCAGAAGTGTTTCCAGAAGATCTTCCCAGAGTCCCTCCCGATAGGGAAATCGACTTTGGAATTGATCTCATTCCAGATACCCAGCCTATCGTTATTCCTCCTTATAGAATGGCTCCAGTTGAGCTTAAGGAATTGAAAGAACAGTTGAAAGACCTTCCAGATAAGGGCTTCATCAGACCTAGTATTTCTCCATGGGGTGCACCAGTGTTGTTCGTAAAAAAGAAAGATGGTTCTCTCAGAATGTGCATTGACTATAGGCAGTTGAACAAGGTCACAATCAAGAATAAGTATCCCATCCCAAGGATTGATGACTTGTTTGACCAACTTCAGGGTGCTAGTCATTTCTCAAAGATAGACCTCAGATCGAGTTATCATCAGCTTAAAGTCAGAGATAGTGACATTCCAAAGATAGCCTTCAGAACTCGGTATGGTCATTATGAATTCATAGTCATGTCATTTGGACTAACCAATGCTCCTGCAGCTTTCATGGATTTGATGAACAGAGTGTTCAAGCAGTATTTGGATTTGTTCATTATCATCTTTATTAATGATATCCTCATTTACTCTAGGAATGAGGAAGAACATGTGAGTCATTTGAGAGTTGTTCTGCAAACTCTCAAAGATCGCCAGTTATTTGCAAAATTTAATAAGTGCGAGTTTTGGATACAATCAGTTGCCTTCCTTAGGCATATTGTGTCTAGTGAAGGAATTCGAGTAGATTCCCAGAAGATAGAAGCAGTGAAACAATGGCCTAGACCTACCTCTGCTACATATATCAGAAGTTTCTTGGGTCTAGCGGGCTATTACAGACAGTTCTTGGAAGGATTTTCATCCATAGCCTCACCATTGACTAGGTTGGCTCAGAAGATGGTCAAGTTTCGATGGTCAGATGATTGTGAGAAAAGCTTCGCAGAATTGAAAACTAAGTTGACTACAGCTCATGTCTTGACTCTACTAGAGGGTTCAGATGGTTATGTGATCTATTGTGATGCATCCAGAGTCTCCCCAGGTTGTGTGTTGATGCAGCGAGGTAAGGTTATACCTTATGCTTCTAGACAGCTTAAGGTGCATGAGAAGAATTATACGACTCATGACCTCTATCTTGCAGCGGTGGTGTTTACACTCAAGATTTGGAGGCACTACTTGTATGGTGTTCATGTAGATGTGTTTATAGACCATAAGAGCCTTCAGTATATGCTCACCCAGAAAGAGTTGAATCTTCGCCAGAGAAAATGACTTGAGTTCCTCAAGGATTATGACATGAGTGTGCATTACCATCCTGGTAAGGCAAATGTAATAGCAGATGCCCTTAGCAGACTATCTATAGGTAGTGTAGCACATGTTGAGGAAGAAAGAAAAGAGCTAGCAAGGGATGTTCACAGACTTGCTCGCCTAGGAGTTCGTCTTATGAACATATCAGATAGTGGTGTAACGGGTCAGAATCTTCTTTGGTAGTGGAAGTTAAGGAAAAGCAAGATAGTGACCCAATATTTCTAGAGCTAAAGGGTGCAGTCCATCAGCAGAGAGTGGAGGTATTCTCCCAAGGGGGAGATGGTGTGCTTCGCTATCAGGGTCGATTATGTGTTTCTAATGTGGGCGAGTTGAGACAACATATTCTTACAGAAGCACATAATTCCAGGTATTCTATTCATCTAAGTGCCACTAAGATGTACCGCGATCTGCGGGTATTCTATTGGCGGAATGGTATGAAAAGAGATATAGCAGATTTTGTGGCTAAGTGCCCCAATTGCCAGCAAGTCAAGGTAGAACATTAGAAACCATGAGGTATGACTCAAGAGATTGACATTCCTACTTGGAAGTGGGAAGTGATCAACATGGACTTCATCACAGGTTTACCTCGTACTCGCACACGGCATGACTCCATTTGGGTGATAGTTGATAAAGTTACTAAGTCTTCACACTTTTTGGCGGTCAAGACTACAGATTCAGTGAAGGACTACGCCAAGCTTTACATTATTGATATTGTGAGGTTGCATGGGATTCCTTTGTCTATCATCTCAGATAGAGGTCCTCAGTTTACCTCTCATTTCTGGAAGTCATTTCAGAAAGGTCTTGGTACTCAGGTTAACCTTAGCACAACATTTCATCCACAGACGGATAGTCAGGCAGAGCGTACCATTCAGACCTTAGAGGACATGTTGAGAGCTTGTGTGATCGATTTCATGGGTATTTGGGATGATCACCTCCCTCTTATTAAGTTCGCTTACAACAATAGTTACCATTCCAGCATTCAGATGGCCCCTTATGAGGCATTGTATGGGCTTAGATGTAGATCTCTTATTGGTTGGTTTGAAGTAGGTGAAGCAGCTTTGATAGGACCAGATTCAGTTTATGAAGCTATGGTGAAAGTGTAACTCATTAAAGATAGACTTAAGATAGCCCAGAGTCGCCAGAAATCTTATGCAGATGTCAAGAAAAGGGAACTAGAGTTCCAAGTTGATGATTGGGTTTTTCTGAAAGTGTCGCCTATGAAAAGGGTGATGAGATTAGCAAAAAAGGGAAGCTCAGTCCTAGCTATGTAGGCCCTTACAAGATCTTGAAAAGGATTGGTAGAGTGGCGTATGAGTTAGAGTTGCCAACTGAACTAGCAGCTGTGCATCCAGTTTTTCACATTTCGCTATTGAAGAAGTGTATAGGTGATCCGGCATCTATTGTACCTTTAGAAAGTGAGAAAGTGTTGCTGTGAAAGATAGTCTCACTTATGAAGAGGTACCAGTTGAAATCCTTGATCGTCAGGTTCGAAGGTTGAGAAACAAAAAAGTCGCTTCAGTCAAGGTTTTGTGAAGGAGTCAGTCCGTAGAGATAGCTACTTAGGAAGCAGAAGCAGCCATGAAGGTCAAGTATCCTCACCTCTTTCCTTCCGATTCCATTCCAACTTGAGGTAATAGTTCCTCTTCAATTTTCCAGTCATTCATGCGTTAATTCAATCTTAGTTTTTGTTCCTTCAGTCAGCCTTGCAATTTCAGCGTATTTGCATGTTTGCTGAGCTTCTTCATGTGACAGACATCGCAAAAGTAGTCTCTTGGAACTCAGTTCAGTCAGAAATCAGTTTCTAGTACCTAGTAGTAGGGATTACAGCTTCTTCCCTCCATACTCAGCTAGTTTAGTCTTCATTCGAGGACGAATGGTCCCAAGGGGGAGATAATATAACACCCCGTATTCGAAACAGACCAAAAATGCATATTATGAAAAGAACGTAGGTCAGACCACAGACCGTGCTAAGTCTCGACCCATGGACAGACCCACGATCCATAGGCCAGACCACGGTCTATAGTCTGTGTCTGTGGATCGAGGCCCCCTTTACCCATCCTCTGACGCGAACGACGGCCGACCAGCACAGACCGTCGTTCGATCCACTGTCCGTAGGTCTGATCGTTGGTAAAGGTCAGAAGCGAGTTAGGGGGAAATTGCTGATTGAGTCAACTTCAAATGGTCATCACTCCCAGAAAAAAATTAATTATATGTCCCATGACCTATAATATGATAGATAATTGAATCCTCTTCCCAACGCCACTGAGTTTGCTAAAATACGACCTCCGAGTAAAAAGTTATGCTCATTTTAGTGAAGCCCTGTTGGGCAGACTTGACCTACGACCCAAATCTACAGACCGTAGGTTGACCTATGAACCGTAGGTTGACCTACGGCCCATAGGTCCCATCCGTCGGTCACTCCGACAGCAGTTAAGTCAAGGGTCTTTTGGTCTTTTCCTATTTCGTTGGACCCCTAAGCTACGTCGTTTAGACCTTAAATTATAAGGTTTTAGTCAGTTTAAGCCTAGAAACATAACTAGAACTTACCTAAGCCAAATCATTAATCAAAACCTAGAAAATTAGAAGCAAGAGAGGAGAAAAAGTCGACCAGCCCTAGCTCCAAGAACGCAACAAGTTTTCTTTAGTTCCAGCCCAGAAATCAAAGGATTTCTCCGTGAAATTCATCACCAGGTATGTGGGATTTCACTAGTGGGTTCCTTTCACCCATTAGGTCCCTAGTTTTCAGTCAGTTTCTTGATTCCCTTATTATGAGACCTAAGGTTTCTTGAATGTTAGAATTATTGGGTTCTTAGCTGTTAGAATGATCCAAATCAGATTAGTATGTTAATATTCAGTTTATTGCATGAATTCCAGAACCCTATCTATGTATTTCTTTAGTTCTTGAATTACACATACTAGGTCAGATATTTCAATTATTCAGTATACATGCCTTAGTTATTAATGCATCAATATCAGTTAATTGTTGTATACTCAGTTTGCATATCCAATTTGAGATATCCAGTAACTTATAGAAATTCAGTCATAATGTGTTAATCACTTAATCCATTGGAAGTAGCATAATACCAAGTTGGTCTAGGATTCAGCGTACCCAAATAGTCCCAGAACTACTAGCTACGTAGGTTCTAAGTCCTTTCTATGGACATCATTTCAGTGATCACGCCATCATGCCTCTATACCTCTGGCAGGGTATATTGGGTCCTCTCGATGGGGTGTATACATCGGACTCCACATTTAGCTCATGTGGTTTTATTATCGGTTATTAGTAGCTCCCACAGTTCAGTCAGATTCTATTGCATTGACCATGTATTAGTATATTCAATACTCAGCATGTTATAAATTGGTCATTGTATTCGGTTAGCTCAGTATTCAATGTCTATATCATGTTCAGATTATATCATTGCTTATTTGCTTTGTTCAGTTATATGTTATTTCAACTTTACTCTATCCTGCATGCTCAGTACCTTTCAAGTATTGATACATACGTGCGCTACATCTTCTCGTGATGTAGGTTCAAGTTCTAAGCATCCAAATCACGCTTAGATCGGTTCCCGATCTCCAGTTCAGAATAATCAGTGGTGAGTCCTCATTCTCCGAGGACAATAGTCATGAGTTTCTTTTCAGTATTTTTAGTCCTATAGTTTCAGTTTTCCTAGACTTAGCTGGGGCCTGTCGCAGCATTTCTAGTCAGTTAGAGGCTATTTTCAGACATAGTTAGATTCTGCTTAGTATTGAGTTAATATCTTCTTTGTATTAAACTCATCAGTTTTCATATATCTCAATTATAGAATATTGGTATTCCCCATCTTTTTATTTTATTTATAATTTAGCTTCCGCATTAGTTTATTATCTTTATATGCTAGTGATCATGCCAGCAGGATTAACTTGGGATCACTTGTGGTCCTAGGTTCCGTATCCGCGTCTCAGGGGGTAGTTCGGGGCATGACAAAGAGAAAATTCATTTCTTCAAAGATTATACGGAAACTAAGTATTCCCAAGAGTTAAAATGCTTTTCACATTTGAGCAAGAAAGGAAACACCGATTTTCAAGAGAGCCTTTGAGCTTATTTTTGAGTAATTATCTCAAATCACAAAAAGAGTTTTGTGTTTTTTTAAAACATATGAGCTGAGTATATTTTAGGTGTAGTATTGCGCACCGATTTGGAGACGCGAGTTCATAATAACTCAAGTCTTCATAAACCATGTAGCCATCATGGGTAGAAAGGATCATACTTTTTAGATGATTCCTTAGTACTTATTAGCATAGACTAGTGGATCCACTTAGTTAAGGCATTCTATATGACGGCAAAGTATAGGACAGTTCTAGCAGCGTGGGCGAGATGTTGTTTCATCACTTAGGCTCATAGTGGTGGTTGTAGGTTAGAGAAACTCCTACAGTATTATATTACTTTGTTATATGAGTAAACTGAGTTGTTATTGTATCTCTTTAATACATTGAGTTATCACCTATTGTTTTAAATGCTTTGTATAAACTGCACCATTATTGTTGATTTTACTTTGCATTAGAGTTGAGTTATTCATGAGTTGAGTAAAGTCAAGGTAAATTCTCTTTTCAGATTTCTTTCAAGCTTATGTCTTGTTTAGTATTCCCCTCGCATACTCGTACATTCAATGTACTGATGCCATTTGGCCTACATCGATTTATGATGCAGACACAGGTAACTAGGATCAGCATCCAGCGCCTCGTTGATCCAGTTGAGCATTCAGAGTCAGTGTGTGAGCCTTTTTGCTTTTCGGAGAACTCTTTTTATATTGGTTTAGTATTTCAGTTGTTAGGATGATCGAGGGTCTTGTCCCGACATCCCTCTTTGTTTCAGAGGCTTCATAGACGAGTAGTCATAGTTCTTTTGTCTTGTATTTCAAATGTTTTTCTATAAGACTTGAGTTACCATCTATGGTTAGTTTGAATGATTTATCCTTAAACGTTCTAAGTTTAAATTGAGACAGTTGTTTTATAAATGCATTTGATCCTTGTAATAATGCTTAAAGTCTTCCGCTGAGAGTCTAGCTAGGCCAAGGGTTTGCTTAGGGCTAGAAATGGTTCTCGAGTGCCAGTCCTGCCCAGGGTGTAGGCTCGGGGAGTGACAAACTTGGTATCAGAGCACAGAGTTCAAGAGTCCTAGGGAGTCTATGAAGCCGTGTCTGTAGAGTCCTAGTTATCGGTGTGAAGCGCGCCACATCTATAATTAAGAGGCTGCAACATTTAGGAACTATCTCACTTCTTAATATTTATTTCGTGTGATATAGTTAATATCTATAAAGTTCCTTTCTAACTCGTGCTTGCTCATGTCTTTCAGATAATCATGCCTCCACGAAGAACTCTCAGAAGTCATCCTGCTTGGCATAACGTTGAAGAGCAAAGGGTACCAAATGCACCTGAAGTGCAACCTCAATGAGAGGTCACCAATGCTGAATTTCGGGAAGCAATTCGAATGCTAAGTCAAGCTGTGACCAACCAGGTTGGGCAACAAAGAGGGGCTCGACAGGAAGAGGATGATACTTCAAGGATCCGTGAGTTCTTGAGGATGAATCCTCCGAGCTTCACTGGTTCAAGCACTACTGAGGATCCGAAAAACTTTGTTGAGGAACTGCAAAAGGTATTTGTTGACACCCAATTTTGGCCTAATATTTTCAAAATTCGTAACTTTTAAGATTTTTTATAATTTTAAATAAGTTTATCGATAACTATCCTTATTTATCAAATTTAAGATTTTTTATCAGTTAATTTTAAAATTGCAATTTTTTACATGTCATTAGTTATGTTCATTATATTTTATTTTTACTTTTTTATATATATTCATTTTATTTGTTACATTCGTTAATATTCATTTTGATATTTTGCACAACCTAAAAATTTATTCAAATACAGATAATATTTCATACACAGATATTTTATTGATCGATAACTTTGATCCACGATTTTAAAATAATGATATTATAGTTTCCAACTCCCTATATAAAGAATAGTTTGTCTATTAGGTTAAGGGTGGTGGATATTTTTAGGGTTTCAAATTTTCAGATTTTTATTCAAAAAAGTGTTCCACTAGTCATTAATATTCTGGCCGCCACCACCCACCATCGGAAAACACCATAGCAGCCACCAGATCTCCACACAACTCAACCCCCATTCCCTCAATCTTTTTCCCCCACCAAACCCCCACTCATTTTCTGCTTTTCCGTCGAAAACCCATCGGATTCAACTCCAAACCAGCAAATCCACGAGCCA
>JAJOOR010086061.1:0-46343 GCA_036250505.1 Solanum acaule | reverse complement strand
GTGGTTTACAGTACTTCCATTAATTACTTTCTGTATGATGAAGGCAAGCAATGTTCGATTAGTATCATTCTTCGAATGCTAATATAAAACCGAAAGATGTTATATGTACCTTATTTAACATGTTCCACTGGCCTAGCTGTGGATGACACTCCTTTTCCTTCCCTGCATCATGGTACTTTAACTAACAAAGACAAGAAAAACAAATAAATAAATATGTTAGTGGCTTTGAAAACGAGTCGTGTGAGTAAAGATATATCAATCATTACCCACGGTGCTGGGAGAACTCGAGCTTCCACTGATGCAAGCTTATCGTCAATATTGATGCCAAACTCCTTTGCAATAGGGTCTTGCTTGTATCCGTTCTGGCGAATGGTCTGTACATAGACATCATTTAGTTCATTACCATAAAACCTCTCTGTCTTTGTTACTAAAAAGCAATTGCATTCCGAAAATTGGCTTAAATGTGTGTCTGTGTATATGCTCATTACTGCCTCCATTTCAATCTGTTTTTTAGTTTTGACTTGACACAGAGTTTAAGAAAGTAGAAAAGTTTAAACATGACGTGGAAAGTTAGAATTACGAAGTTGCCAAACATAGGAAAGAGACACTCTCTTTTGAACGGACTAAAAAGGAGAGTAAGACAAACAAATTAAAACGGAGGGAGTATGTTTTCATGACAATGGATCAACAAACCTGCAAAATGTCCATTTCTTGTTCTCGTGGTCTTTGGCATGACGATTTCAACAGTGAAGTTATCTGCTTCTCATCCAACCTTTTGGTGTATCTCTGTCCCTCGAGTATCTTACAAGCCTATTACAACAATCATTATTCGGAAAAACTTTTCACTTGAGATAAAAGTGAGTTGAATCATGAAGTAGTTCACACAATGTTTACCTCCATCGGTAAGTAATTCACTTTCTTTTGGCTTCCCACGAGAAGACAAGGTAGATGAGGATACTGAATGGTGAATCCATACACCTCCTGGAAATACTCGATGACTGATTTCATGTTCTTCTCCTCATCGACAGGAAAACTGTAACGATCATAAGAAAGTAAAGCAGTAAGAGCCACGGAAATGCAAAAATAAAGATAGAAATGAAGCTATGTGAAACTACAAGTACATTAGCTCCCTTGTTGGTTGTGATGTCAATCCAGAAATTCGGTATTTCCTTCGAATATTTCCCCTATGTGTCACTTCAACTTTAACACCTCGAAGAGCTTTTTTAACCTGATTAAGGCACAAACGATCGATCATCATTTACTCTAAAGCAATAGAATTTGGCAAATAAGCCTTTTTTAGACTCTAAACATATGATGTTTTTAAGAAAGTTAAAAGGAACAATTCATTTGATTCATTAGTATAATATGTACCTTTATTCGATCTGCATCGGACAATGGCCTTGAACTTACATCTTTTCCCAAAACTTGAGCAACAAATTCAACAACCGGGAGTGGTTCGATGAATGCTGTTGTTGACATATCTGTTTTGATAAATACAAGATATTAAAATAGTAATCAGACATCCATACCATCAAATGAAGTTGAAGAAATGCAACGAGTTTACGATTGCCCTACCAATATTGAGAGACAATCCCATCTGAGTAGGTTTTATGCTCTGGTAGAACCCCCTCCAAGACTGTAAACCATTACCTAGTGTCTGTGGCTTTTTAATACTCGGAGAATAGAAAAATCTCCCAACGGATATGTACCTAAACGAACACGAGGACAACTAAATAACGGTGGATATAGTTGCAATACTATACCATGGCAATGAGAGAGGGAAAAATGAAATGCACCTTTGAGAAGCAAGTTCCCTTAGCACAATATCGATGATTTTAAGTGCTTGTGGAGGATTATCAACGTGTTTCCCTGAAAGAAGTTCGCGTAACTGAAGCATGTTGGCTTGTGAGATGAACTTGATCGTGACAGCAAATTCACGCTCCCTGGAAACGATTATCAAGAACGTCAGTTCTCATTCGAAAAATTAAATAACAAGTAGTCCTATCAACTATGTTGCTCAGACTCTTTAAAAACGCCTCCACGTGCATGTCCTTCAAAAGTAGTGCATTTTTAGAGGATCTGACATGAGTGTGGGGCATTGGAGAGTCCGAGCAACATAGGCTAATGCTATATTAATCAAACATAAAGCGAACATAAAGGAAAAACAAGACAAATAGATACTTTGTGATTCCTATCCATTCATCATCATCACCAAGAGTTATAGTGAACTCTTTCGAGTTAAAAGGGAGCAACCCCGCTGTGTAAAGCGTTCTTCTTCCATCAAAAACCGGAATTCTTTTTCCCAAGTCCGCGTCTTTATGAAGTTTAACCAACTCAGCCATTATAGCCTTGTTCAATCTTGTACACTTAACTTCAGGAGTAATTCTTACCTGCATTCAACATCATTAAAACAAGCTAAAATTCCAAGCCATTGTGAAAACATTACTAACATATATAAAATTTAGTCATCAAGAAGTAAGTTAACGTCTTACGCTATACTGGCTTAAGTTCCTTTCTGATAATTCAGCAATGAAATGGTTGGCTTTAACCAAACACTTGGTACCTAATTGTCCATATCCCGGCCTACGAGGGAACACAAGACTTCTTTCGGATGATGATGAAGCAGAACAAGCAGGGGAAACCTCAGAGTTATTACTCATATCCTGCATTTTTTCGACTAATATCCCTTTCCCTTTCCTCCTACCTCTTCTCTTCCCTGCATTATTATTTCTCTTGACTTCTTCCATTCTACTACGCTCTCCACTACTATGGGATTGCGCGTTCTCATTCAACGACTCTTGTAAAGGAGTTCTTGAAACCATATGCTTTTGCTCAAGGTCTAATTTAATTTGCCATTGAGGCATGTTTGTTGCCTATCCTTCACATGACAAATAGAATGAAAAACATCAGCTAGTTTTATAAAGTGTTTTCGGATAATAACAACAACAGCATGCTTTCACGAGTTACACACCTCAACTATCACCATCTACGTATTAAAACACACCTCAGCTATTCGACGTGTGTGTTTTAATACACAGATGGTGTCCTGGTGATAGTTCAGGTAAAGAAAACTCGTGAAAAAACAATAATTCAGATGTGTTGACTGTTAACTCTAAAAAGAATCGGAATTCAGGAGGATAGGGATGAAGGCAAAATTTGTGTAATAAGACAATGTATAGATAATAAAAGTATGTGATGAAAGTTAACTTGGCATGACATTTTTCACGTGTAGATGCAAAAGGAATAGTAGTAAAGAATCAAATCTTCACAGTATTTTGTCTTCAACAGAGGTTTTTTAGCTGAAAAAGTTACAAAGCCAAAGTAAAACAGAGAGCCATGCAACCATGCAGATACCAATGGGCAAAGTAAAAAACAAAGGATCCACTAAAATAGACACCCAACAACAAAACAAAACACCTAAATAAAGCTCTACGTTGCTCGGACTTTTCAAATATGATGACGTACTCATCTCAGATTCTTCAAAAAAAAAAAGTAGTACGCATACTACTTTTGAATGATTCAACACGTAACTGATATAATATTTTTGAAGAGTCTGAGTATAACATAAATGAAGGTTACCAGAGTTCTCCCTCTGTCTCATTTTACGTGACATACTTTTCTTTTGTTTTCAACACAAAATTATTTTTCATCTATATATAAATTGTTGAATCAATCAAATTAGGAGTGTCCAACTTACATTCAAAACCTAACTTGAAAAAAAAAAAGATTTGTCCAAATTTTATAAGGAGCTCAGAATTCTCGTCCCGATTCAATATGAGATCATTTTCATCAACAATTTTTTTTTTGAATTAGAATTTCTGACTCCGTCACTATCACATCACATTAGGAATTTCTTTATGAGAAGAGACAGAATTGATGGACTGTCAACTTAATACTAACAAACTTCTTCAATGAAGTGTCTTAATCAATGTGACAGAAAATACATACATATATATATAGGGTCCCCTATACATTGAGGTCCGTGACCATATTTTAAAGACTGCTAGATTTTCCCCTTTCAATTTTCTGCCTATACCTTTGCAAAAAGTAGCAACAATAAAACCAAATATTTGAAACCTTACCAAAAACCCATTTCTTGGCAACTTTTTAAAAGTAGAAATAGCATCCACTGGTCACTTTTCGATCATATTATTTAAAAAATAGTCATTGTTTGAAGTTTCAAATTCTATACGACGGGACTAAAAAATGTGGCTAGGTGTGAAATTTACCAAAACAAAATTATGTAGCCATTATGTGGTAATCAGTGGTAGAATCAAGATTTTCATACAAATTAGTCGAGGGGCTTCGATATCTACTATGTATACATAAAAAAATTATTTTAACCATATATAAATAGTATAATTTTTTCCCGAAGGGAGTTCGGACAAACCCCTGACCATAAGGTGGTTTTGCCTTGATGGTAATACTAGGATGAAAGACTGATATTTAAGTGGAGAAAGATAGAAGAATTGTGACCCTAGAGAATTTCTCAATTTTTTTTTTAAAAGGTTACTTGGCTAATGAGAGTTATAAGGTGTTGTAACTTGTATCCCCTTCAAATATTTAGACAATTACAATGCTAATGCATTTATCGAAATTATTTTTAAAAACGTTTTTCTTGAGTCAAGGATTTCTAACGGAAATGGTCTTTACTGGTGCAAACACCTCACGGGATATGTTATTGTTATTGTTGTAAGTTAGATTCTTAGGTATGTAATATTACTAGTATGTAAGGAATTTATAGGGTGCAACCCAAAAGCTGAAACTAAGATAATAGTACAAGAAAACATTTAATGATAAATATTTGCTAACAAAAAGAATCACATTTAATGAGCCAAAGGTATTTTCACATTTAATGATTTATGCAGCTGATAAGAGTTCTCAGGGACTTCTTTTAACAATTTGACAGAAATATCTCTACTACTCTAGACAGATCAACTAATCAAGATTTAAAGTTTACGGGTTCTGAATCTTCTATACAATTTATGAATTAACGTGAACTCAATAATTTTCGCTCAAACTCTGTATACATAATTAAATTGAACAAGACATGAGAACACTATTAGTGTATACTAACAACAATAACATATCTAGTGTAATATTATAAGTGACGTCTAAAAAATAAAATATACGCAGACTTTATCACTGTATAAAATTTTAATCCAAAACAAGAAAGAGATGTATCAATAGATTAATGGCAGAATGGTTTCACCATTAACGGTCCAAGTGTTTGGCCCTGAGACCAATGACTGACTAAGTGATTGTATAAATATATCAATAATTGTATAAATAATATATATATATATATATATATATTCCAACTTATTTCCCTTCTTGGGATTGATGATTATTTCTTTTTCCTCTAATAACATGATCTCCCCTCAATATCCAAAAAAAAAAAAGAAAAAAAACTTGGGGTGATTTAGTCTAACGACCAACACATGCAAGTCGAACGGAAAATACAGAAAACGGTGTTTTTAGTGGCAGGTGAGGGGCGTTTTTATGCCTCTTAGTGATACGAATGATCGCTTAATCTTTATTCGATACAGATTTTATGAGATTAAACTATCCAACTCACAGTGTCCTGCCTCTCCACAAATGATTAGCGTAATGGCTAGCTAGAGACATCATAAAATAGGGTGCATGTAAAACAAAGTATACGTAAATTATATTGTTATTTTACAAAAATAAAAAAAGTATTTTAAAAAAATCTTCGATTCAGATAACGCATATCAAAAAAAAGGTTTAGTCTCCCAACCAAATAGTCCAAATTGTCTGCATAAGAGAGGACAATAGTGTATTGTAGAGTGTGGGGGAGCACTTTGAAGCAATGAATATACCCATTGACCAATAAAGGGAACTTTCTTTTTCTGAAAATGACGATACACTGCAAAACCAAAGTTTATTCTTTATCCCTTTTGCATACTTTGTACATCACTAGTTATAATTTACGTGATAATCTCAATTTACGTGACATAGATTTAATTTTTAAAGTTAAATAATTAATTTTGTTAATAATAATTTTGAAAAAAATTATGATTTTTTAAAATATAAAAAATGTCACGTAAATTTAGACGAAGGACATGATATATCCTTCCCACCAAACCCCATTCCACTATCCAAATTCAGTAAAAACGAATTATTTAAATCACAATATATTATTGTATACTTACATTAAATATTAATGTAGCATAGTTTTATAACTTATATTATTGTACATTTCATGTAAAATTCAAGGGGTAAAGATTAATAAGTTTCACATTTGTTAGATATATTTTTCCTAGTGAAGGAGGCTCAAGCTAAAGAAGTGTTTGTTATCAAATTTCGTCCAAAATTAAAACTATTTCAAGGAGTAAATATCAAATTTTATGTGGTGGTAACTTATAGATGTACCTTAAAATTCTAGTCGTTACTTTTCATACATATATACATATATAATTGACCCACATGATACAATATTCACACGATTTTTAGTTAGGTTATATTGTATTGAGGCAGGTACATGTATTCTACTACGTTTTGAAACATAACAAAATCTCACCCTATTTTTCTTTTTTCTTGAAAAATAAGTGTTAATAGTGTTATTTATGAAATTTTCAAGTCATATGAACTGCTAATAATCGCTAGATTATTAAAACTTGAAGAACATTAATATGGAAAAAAAAATCTACAGATAACTCTTTAAGTTAAAGAATTTCTTCTCTAGATATATAAAATGAAAGGATTTCTATATAATCAATTTCAACTTATTTGAAAATGAGATGTTAATAATGTTGTTAAACGATTTGTGGCCACCACTAATAAGTAGCCAAAGGCTCACCCAGTGGTGAAGAGGATTCATTCAAGCATCTCCTTCGTCGAATATAAGGTTAAAATATCTTTTTACGTATAAATAACAAATAATGTTATATCCTTGTAGAAAAAATCTTACTTCCGCTAAGCAATGACGAATTTATGTGAAAAATATGAAGCACATATATTTATGGTTGTTCCGTAAAATTAGATATTTTTTTAAAATTAGTATAATATTATCTGGTGACACCCAAAATAACAAGACTAATTGGTGTACTTGGTTCAACGTTAACCTCTTTATTTATAAAATTATAAATTAATTTTCACATAATACAAATTTATCGTCCGTTTTTTAATGCGATCAGTTTATCTTTATTATAGAAATCTTAAATTCGACTCTGAGTCAAATATTGGTATAACCCAAAAATGCACGCTTAATAGATTTGGTCACCACCATAAAATCAAGACTATTAAAAAAAATTTATTCTATTTTATAAAGGGACCATAAAATCAAGACTCATACGCAAAGGTCACATTCATTACCTTTTCTTTAAATAATAATAAATAAAAATACTCATCACGTGTGATGAAAATAGTGTTCTCTTATTTTAAAATTATTTAACGTATTTTTCTTTTATATATCACGTAGGTAAGAAAATATTAATTATAAGAAACTTTTAATTATTTTATCTTTATTTTTGTCGCACCATCTATATAAGCCTTTGTGGCTAGAATATACCCTCTTTGATCTAATTTTTTTTTTAATCTTATAATCTAAAATATGTCTCGGGAAAAATTAAAATTAAAAATTATCAAAAAAAAATTGGTCTTTTTAAAACAGCCGAAAGAAAAACGCAAAATAAATAAATTAAAATAAAAAAATAATTTCTAAAAAGTAACGATTTTTTTCTAAACACGCCCTACGCAAAATCAATAGATTAATTCTACTTGAGATAGATATGTTTAATTTGAATTTTGAAAATGAATAAACTTTTGAGAAGGAGCAATTTTTAAAAAAAATAAATTTAAATTAATCTGATCAATAAATTTAAAAAAATATATATAAAGAATATACTGTAAATTCTCTAGTTCTGTTCATTCCCAAGATATTAAAGAAGATATGGTTGAGAATTAAAGGCCAAAAAAGACTTTAAAAAAAAAGGCAATGATGAGAATGTACAGAGGAGACGCTCTATTTTAGACTCTCATTTACTCCTTTTATAAAAGTATGCATATAGCTGACCCCTCAACCCCTATTGCCTTAATAGTTAATCTGGTGCACAAATTATTCCGTATTTCGTATTGAAAAATATTAGAGTATATTTTAAAAAGTATGATATAGACAATCTTTTTTAATATAAACGTTAATGATTAATCTTATGATTTAGATTCATAATTTATAAGTCATAGGAAAATAATTTTACTATTGATTTAAGATCGTTGTACTTAGAGGTGAACCCACTTTTGCTAGTGAAGCTGCATGTGCAATCGTTAACTTCGAAAAAAATTATATATGTATATTTGAGAAACTGACAAAAACCGAGATATAATTAACAATGTACTCATAAAGAGCATAAGAGTGTTCTTGTGTCGGTGATACACGGTAGAGGAACCACCAACGAGATATATCATGGTTTGAATCTAGCTAAAGTGCTAAATTTCATTATTTTTATTTTCAATTTAGCTTTGAGATCATATGTGGTGCATATGAAGTCTTCAAATTCTGAATTTTCCTTTAATATGCTATAAAGTAAGTGCATGTTTTATTTTACAAGTCATAGATTAATAAAATATTAAATTCAAAGTAAAAGATATTAACATTCATTTAAATCAGCCATACAAAAGAATTAAGAGCAACATATATTCTATCTTCTCTAAATTTTACGTGAAATTATATTAAATATATTATTATTATATTTATATGTGGTTATAATATTCATTTCATTATGAATAAAAAAGTTTAATATAAAATTGTGTTGTCATCAAGCGGAGTTAGAAATTTCACAAACCTAATAACATTGGTCCATACCCTAGCTATTCACTAAATTAATGTCTAAATAATTTATCCTGAACTTAATAAATTGTCCTTTTAAAGTTCAGAACTTATAAATACAAATTTCTAAATTTATTTAAAAATATTTTTAAAAAGTGTCATATAAATTAGGAACGGAAAGAGAGGAAGTATATATAAGGGAAAAAGAAAAATAAAGAAGGAAAAAAACCTTGTAATTTACGTAAAATCTTTTAACTCTTGAATTTGCGTCCTTCACTTGTTGTGTTCCTTCTTAAGCTTCTGCAAAAAATGACCAACATTATTTTATTTTAATGTAGTAGGTATAAAGTACTGGAAAAAAAAACAGAAATATTGAATGTAGTTTTGAGAGTGTCAAAAGAATTTATACTATCAAATCATAATTACATAAATTAGATTAAAAACCAAAATAAATATAGCAAGTTATAACATGTAACGATATGTCACAATAATATATTAATATGTATTAGTAAAAAAAGTGGGGTAAAAGATGTAAATTTACATAATCACATCAATTATAAGATAATTATGAATAAATTTATGTTGAAAATTAATCAATAACCTTGTAAAAATAGTACTTCAAGTTACTATCACATTTTGATCTCGATACAATTGATCTCGATACATATAACTTAAATTCAAAAATAAAAATGATGTCTTATAACAGATAAATTAAAGCATTATTTATGGAAGAAAAAAAAATTGTGAAATTTATGAGGGAAATTTTTTTGGCGTGACTTTGGTATATAATATAATATATATAGTTTGGTTTTGACTTTAAAGCGAAAGGAGTAGTTGGGGCAGTAAAATCAAATAAAAATATATAATAAGTAGAAAAGACAGGTAAAAATAAAAAATATATTTTTATAGATAATATCTTTGAATACTTGGTACAATCATAATTATAACATAATCAGTAAAATTTCACCCAAAAAAATAGTATGTATACAAACTTACCTCTCTAATGAGAGTAAAGATCGAAGTTGTTTATGATAAACACTCAATTGAAGTTAAGCCTTCAAGATTTGAGTTCTGTATCAATAAACATGAGAAAATGGCTTGAATCTCTAATTAAGTGAACCAAAAACTATATAATACTATCAAAAGATTGGATTTTTAAGAGAGAAGAGGAGAAACTTTCTTACGGAGGCAAAATCAAGATCTAAAGTTGATTCGTCGAGTAAGAGGAGAGAAAGATCATCAAGGAATTAGAATAGCAAAAGAAGTTCAAAATAATCTTTTTGTTATAAAACAGAAAGAGCAAAACAAAACCTTTTTAACAACAGCTATATAAAAGCAAAAGGAATGAAGGAAAGAGAGAATTGTAGAAACAAAGCACAAAAAAACACCTCATAAGGGAATAAATAGAGTTTTGGGAACTCGTACGTACTCCTTCCGTCTCAAATTATTTGTCATGATTTTATATATACGACTTTTTAAAAACATTTATTAGATTAAATATTTACTCTATTTATATGTAATATTCATATACCGAGGAGTTTGTAGTATTCAAAACTAATTACTAGGATAAAATGAAAAAAATAACTACTTTGTGATAATTACTTTTAGAAATTACAGCATATAATTTGAGACGAAGAAAGTATAGTACTGAATCACTCCATTTTATTTTACACTCCACTAAAGTGTTAATGTAATTGAACACGAAGTTTAAAAAATAATTTAATTTATCAAAATTAAACAATTAATATGTATTAATGAAAATTGCAGGTGAATATAAATAATTAAAAAATATGTATAAGTTTGGCTTGTATATCACCATCTTAAGAAAAATTAAGGGTCGTTGGTTATTGAGATAAGATATTATCCCAAAATAAAAATTGAAATAACTACATCGATCCAATGTTTATTGGTTGGTAATTGGTATTAGCTAATATCAATATAAATTTAATTTATACCAAATTTTAGAAGTATCTCATATGGAATGTGACATTATAATTCCATAATTATTTTGTGATAACCTGATTTCAAACCAAATAATCTTTTATAATTAAAGAATTTTTTAGGTATAGCGCGATAATTTTGAACTAGGTGAAAGGTATAAATTTTTAACCGATTAAAAAAGAAAGTGTATCACGTAAATTGAAATAATTTTTTTTAAGCATTGGGAATGTATAAGATATGTGATTAAGATAAAGAAAAAAAAATAGAATTGAACTCTTGAGTACCAAAAAAAAATAAAAATAGTTGCACTCACTCACTACCTTTAAGTAAGGAAAAAGAGAACTTTTAATTTATTTAAAAGAAAGAGAAGCTAAACTGCTAAAGACTAAAAAAGAGCTTTAAGCATGCAGTGGAGATAATATTATTTTTTTCATCATTAGCAGGCTTTTATATTTAATATATACAAAAAACAATGTAGATAAAAATTTACAAGTAAAAGAATTGAATAAATAAATGAGTAAAAGATTCCATATAAAAGTTTATATTTATTTTCTCTGCAAAAGGGTGTTTTTGTTGCTTTTTTTCTCTTTATTTTGTTGTTGCAGATCTGAGAGGACACAAATATAGAGAGGCAGAAGAGTTTTATTAAAAGAGTGAAGAGCAAAAGGCAAAGAGTATTAGTAGCCTTTCTATATAAATAAACAAAGTGGTGGTAGTGGTGGCTCATAATTAAAGTCAAGATTAATCTGGATTGTAGCGGGATTGTTGGAATTTCACCATCTATAATGAAATATTTTAGATTTCGTGTCTGAGAATGTCAATTTTTTTTAATTAAAAGTGATTTTTCGACTCCAACTGCGGCCTAAGATGTGGCTCCCAACTCTCAATTCGGGAGTTGGACTAAATTGAACCCAACTCGAGACAGACTCTAATTTGAGACCCAACTCCAATCTTTACTTGAGATCCGAAATACAAACCTGACTCCATCTCGACTTCCAACCCTAACTCAGAACTCGACCTTGACCTAGGATTCGACTCCTAACCCCGATTTGAGACCGAAAACACAGACTTGACCGCTACTTGGAACCTGATCCGATTCTTAACCTCAATCGGGAATCCAAATCTCACGAGGTCAACTTCCACTTTTTAGATTTTTGGTGCTAAAAAATCAATTTAAAAAATTGACTCCTAACCCTGATCCTGATCCAAGACTCGACTCTTAACTCTGACCCATGACCCAACTCTTGACCCCGAACCTGACCCACCTTGAGACCTTACTTTCGACCCTAACCCCAACCTATACCCCAAATTAACTTCGGCCTTGATATGGGACCTAAACCGACCCTAACCTAACTCCCGACCCCATTCTCGACCTATATTAAGATCTAGATGTTTGAATTTGAAAGCCTATCTGAATATCAAGATATGGTCCCTAGATTTGAACACTAAATAAATAAGATTGTTTGTTTTCAACTAGCAAAAAATCAAAGAATCGAATTAGAAAAATACTAAAAAAGATACTTATAAATATTATGAAAACTTACCAGTTTAAGATGAGAACAAAATGGTATTTGATTGAGAAAGAAAAGTGAGTGACATGAAAAATTTGCCGAGAGAGAAGCTCAGAGGCATAAAAGCTTTTGCGAAATAATATTTTTATGAGTTTGAAACTTGGAATGATACTAAGACTCTATTATACATCTGATTCATTTAAAATCTAATACATCTGATTCATTTAAAATCTATTCAGATTCATTCAAAGGTTTTAGAAGGAAACAAAATAAATGCACGTAATGAATTAAATTTGAATAATTAAGATTCAAACCTTTAAAACAAATGCACTTCATTAATTGAATGTCAAAAATTAAGATTCATATCTTATTAAGTACAAACAATGAGATCTTAGCGTTTACACCAAGGAAAAAGATATGTGATTTTGTTTTCTCAATTTATTTCCTTGAATCTCAATGGTTGAAAGAGCAAATAATTTATAAAATTGAACTTACTTAATTATGGTGACAAATTTAAATTATATATAAAAAAAACTCCGACCCCGTCCAACCAAGGGATATGAGTTGATTGTTAGCGATAACTTGATAAAAGAAATCTATAAGAGAGGTTCCTCCTTTTCTCAAAGGAAAATCGAAATAAAATATATTATATTTTCATACAATATCTTAATTGAATTATATGTGATAATCAATGTTTTGTTTACTTATAACCTGGTGATTGATGCCCATTATCAGATCCGAATAATTCAAATTCGTGACGAAAATTTTCATATCAAAAGGTAAATTACTTTTTATATATCTAGACAATTTTATTATCAAAATTCAAATTCAAAATTTTTAATTATAAATAAAGTAAAAATATTTATCACCTCATCATAATATTTCACCATTTTTCTTTTACTTATCATTTTATTGAATAAAAGAAAAAACAGGTGGCACGCATTTTATCCAACCGCATGAGATGACAGATTACAACTATAACAAGCTTTTACATTAATCAACTATTGATTACCTTAAAAGATGCATATCTCTGTTCTTTCCCCTTTTTTCAAAATTTTATTTTTTATAATAATGTTTTTAAAAGACGTGAAGGTTAAAACTTTCAACTACTCAATGATAGCAAAATCTATTGAAAGTTATTGAATCATAATTTCCCCACTCCCCTTTGAAGAAGGAGATATAATGCAAACAAATCGGTTCATCTAAACTTAATAATTTTCTGAAAAAATATATATGATGATCGTCAAGGAATAAATCGAATCAAATACCCTTAGAACTAGTTAGTAATAGTTTAAATGTGCATCAAATTTAATAGGGTAATTAATTATGTTTTTGATTCATCATTTATCGTTGTCTGGTCCTTTCGAACCTTAATCTTCGAAAATTCCTAACATTAATATGCCTAATTTTAAAACCATAATTAGTTCAACGCTAAAAACTCTAGAAATAAATTTATTTACTTTAAATTCTGAATTTGTCTCTGTTCTTTTTTCGGAGTTCTTTTCATTTCAAAAGGAGACAAAAATTGGTTTGCTGGAATTGATCCCACTAGTACACTTACTGGAAAGAAATTAAAGTTGTACATGTATATACAAACTTTATAAGAGCATTATAGTGATTGGACCTAAGTGCTTGAAAACTATTTTGTCACAATTTGCTATAGGGGAAAAAAAGGCTACTCATTACAACTACAAAGTGCAATGTACAATATAATATAAAGGCAATGCATTTTATGACTTTTAGTCTAATCAAACTATCTTGTAATAAAATCTTGACATTCCTTTTGCCTCTCCTTGAGGAATATATCATGAAAAATATATATTTGCATGTTCTTATTAGTATATATAGATACTAGTAATCATTACCCTTTTGACATTAGTTCTTAATCATAGTATTAGTAATTGATGATGGTGAAAGGACATTAGTTCTCATGATGAAAAATGATCCCCCCCACCCCCGTCAATGTGTTGGATCTAATGTGTAGTGCTGGAATGAGTGGAAATCTCGTTATTCTTGTTTAAACGTATATCGAATTTGAGTTTTAAGAGAATAGATTTTTTTTTTTTAAATGAAATCCTCTTTAATTAGTAGACTTACTTTGTGTGAATTTCAACTAGTCGAGTTAATTGATTTTTGGTCATTGAATAGAACCTTAATTGACATGTAATATTACCCTTAATTTTGATATTAGTTATTAATTGATTGTGAAAGAACAGTTTCCATGATGAAAAATAATTTTCTTTTTTATCCCCTTCAATGAGTTGGATCTCATGTGTAGTCACTATTAAGACATTATTTTGAACTTTAAAGTACGAAGAAATGAAAGGATGTGCTAGAAAGAGAAGAATCTCAGTACCCGATTAAAAGTATCGGATTTGTAGCGAAAAAAAAAGTATCGAATTTGAATTTCAAGAACAGAAAATTTCTTGATATGAAACATTTTATCTTCTTAGTAGACTTACTTGACATGAATTTCAACTAGTCGAGTCAACGAATCTCTAATTATGGAATACAACCTTAACGTACATGCAATATTATCCTTATGATACTAGTTCTAGCTTAATTAATCATAGTAGTAATTGATAGCCAAAGGACAATTTATGTTTCAATGATGAAATAGGTCCCCCCATCACTAATGCATTTTTTAAAAAATCTCATAGTACAATGAAACGAATGATATGCTGAAACAAGTGAAATCTCATTATTCTTAATTAAAAATATCATGTATGAATTTTAAGAATAAAAAATTTCTTTATATGAAACATTTTATCTATCTTAATATAAATTTACTTGACGTGAATTCGAACTAGTTTGAGTCAACAAATTTCTAGTATATGTAATATTTTACCCATTTGACATTAGTTCTTATGATTAGCCATTTGACATTAGTTCTTAATCATAATAGTAATGATAGAGAAAGGACAATTTCCATGATGAAAAATGATTTATTTTTTCTACTTTTCTTTGATGTTCAATGAATTGGATATCTCATGTCTAGTCACTAATGCATTATTTTTTAACCTTTAAGTACACCGAAACAAAAAGATATGTTGGAATTAGTGGAATCTCGTTATCCATAATTAAAGGTATTGAGTTTGAATTCTAACGAATTTAATTTAACAATTTAAAGATTCTTAAAAGTTCTATTATATGTTGGTTTGGTTATTTTAAATTAGTTTAGCCTTTTCTTACACTTTTTTTGAAGAGAAAAGGGTTGTTTTTGTCCAAGTCTAGGGTATGCTCGTCATGGTGGAAAATAGTTTTTTTGAAAAATGTTTTGAAAGAAAATAAGTGGTCTTTCTTACTTAAGAAAGTTTAATAATTAAGTAAAAAAATTCATTCAAAAAATATTTGTATATATTCTTAACAAATACTATGGACGATAGAGATGGAGTGTCAGGACGGTAGAGTGGTGGGGATAGGAGCTACAACCTATATAGAGGTGGAGGTAGGGGCGAGTGTTCGGTATTCAATTTGGGAATATCAAATTTCAGGTTCGGTAATTAGTAGTTAAAAGTAGATATCAATTACAAAAACTTTAAATTTCGGTTTGGTACAGTAATCGGTAAATTAAATTTTGAATTGATATGGTATTCGGTAATACCGTATTGAAGTTGTAGCTGATTGTATTACAAGTTAATACTATTTTTTCAATCGTTTCTATTTTTTGATGTGGAGGTACAATATAATAGAAGATCAATAAGTAAGAAGATATCAAGAAAAATAAATTGATACAACTAAAAGACATGTATTTGAGTTGTTTATGTTTATTTTTTAATTTTCTTCTTTGGACTTGTACTAATGAGTAGTAGACTTGTTGATACATGATCTTCATTAAGTAAATAATTCGGTATTCGAGAAATATCAAATACCAAATGGTACTAATGTCTCATACCAAACCCAAACCTAAACCCAAATACCATACTTCTAAAATTTTACTCCCGAATACCATATCGAATACCAAATTATCAAAAATTTCAATTCGGTTCAGCAATTTGGTTTTCGATATTTTATGTCCAGCCCTAGGTGGAGGTGAAAAATGAGGTATGTTGGAGGGAGTGAAAACAAAATCAAAATGAAACATCTCTTTTATTTTCTCTGTTTTCACTACGGAACTTATTTTACTTATTTTTAAGTAACTTATTTTTCTAGAAAAAATATTTTCTAAATTTTTTTTTTTTATCAACAAAATATGAAAAATTGGAAAATTGTTTTCCCCCCTACGATTGGGCCTCCATAATTTGTTGGACGTTTTCATTATAGCCCAATTTTAGTATATGTAGTATTATCCCAATCCAAAAGAGTTATGGGCTTAAAACATACTGGGTAGGTGGATCCTTGAACTAATTCAGTGGTCCATAAAGAACAAAGAAGTGCTAAGCATAACTTGTAAAATATTATAATATTAAAATATAAACTTATGTACCACGAGAAAATTAATTATTTTGAAAGACAAAAATTAAAGATCAGAAGTGTGAATTACAAAAAATTATTGTGTAATTTTTTTACAAGGTATCATATTTGGACATCAGTACTATTGAATATATGTTCATTTTTTTTTTACATGTTTAATACTTCATCAGAGCGATTCAAACACGCCGTTTTGAATTTACATATGCCTAAAGTTCATTAATAAAACAATTAAACTTTTGTTATATTTATATGGATTTCAAACAAAAATTTAATCATGTATTTGAACTTTAGTCATATAAAATTTCAGACATCATACATATAAAGTTATTCCGAGATGAATAGACTTGTTTGACTGATTTTTATATAATATTCACTCCTTCAAGAATTTAAATCTATCAAACTATTCACATTTAATCTCTGATGTGACATTTGTTCCTTTTTCAATCACTATTTAATTTTTTCAAGTATCACTAATATATTTTAAAAGTCAAATTAACATCTTAATTAAAATTAAACATCATTGTCACATGAAATGACAGAGAGGAAGCTTATCAAAGTATCATGTGAATGTAAGTGATAGAAGTATTTATTCTTTTATTAAAAAAGTAAATGTCAATTTCTCAAACTGAGCAAAAGGACAAAATTGTCAAAAAGACCCACAAAACTCCAAGAAAACCAAATAAATCTGATTTTTCAAACTTTATCCAATTAGGATATTAAAGCATACAATGAGAATCTCAAACAAAACAAACACTATCTTTTTCATTATTCCCTTTTTACCCTTCCTTTGAGTAGTAGTACTATAAAAAAAAGGAAGCAATGTTTTTCCCCTTCAACAACAAGAACCTTCTAATTATTTATCTAACCTATTCTTAATAAATTATCACTAAATTAAACTAAGTTAAAATCACATAAAAATTGCTAGAATTTGTGTACCACAACCTTCCTCTCTCCACCATTTTCACTACTATAACTCTCCGATTTTCCGTCTTCGATACTCTCTGATGACCGATCACCGTGTTGACCTGTTCCTCGGGCGTTAGATTCGGGCGAGTGAGAATGTGATTTTGATTGTGGCTTGTACACGTGACTACCAGGATGGTATAATTGTTGGTGGTGCTGGAGGTGGTGGAGTGATTGTAATGGTTGTGGCGTATTATAGAACTCTTGAGCTATTGCTTGTGGGGCCGCAATATAGTGAGGTGATGGTGCATGGCTAGTTGAATGTGGTCCATAAAATGTGGCTGTAGGTGGTGCACCACCGTGTGCGGCTGCGGCCGCATACTCTGGTGGGACCCATATGCCACCTAAAACCACTAGGTGAGGTGGTGCTGTTGTTGCTTGTGGACTTGGACTTGGTCTTCGAGTGTGAAGTCTATACTTCTGTATAATTAAATCAAAATGAATTAACTTAAATATGTCATGACATTTTTATGATTATAAAAGTATATTATTAAATATAAAATAAAAAAATAATCAAACTTATGTAGGGTTAGTTTTCTTGGGAGTTGTGTGTGTGGGGAGTGGGGGTGGAGTGAGGGGAGGTTGCAATTGGTTAACATGTATACCTGCAAATGGCTTTTAACTTCATCATTGGTCAATCCATCAACTTTCATCAACTCTCTGATTTGTTTTGGAGTGGCCACTGAAAATCATTACACAAAAAAAAGATTGCTTGCTTGCAAAGTAAGAAAAGAAAACAACCAAATGATGACATGATAATTCTTTTTGACTATAAACAAACAGTTTAAAAGTTTGAAAGACCAATAAAAAGTACATGTAAGACTAGACTATAACAAGAAACATATCCAAATATATAGATTTACCAAAATGAGAGTTTTTTTTTCCTTTGCAATGATTATGTATTTTCTTTTATATAATTACGTCGTTCATAAGTTAAAATTATATTTGTACTGTTATTTACATAATTAATGCATATAATTTAAAAAGGGTGCAGTCTGTTGAGTGATTTCACGGCTCGAATCGATAACCTATAGGTCACTCAAAAACAACTTTATCATTGCTCCAAGACTCTCCTTCATCAGTATATATAACATAAAACAAAAATAAATGAATAAAAAAAGATTCGTATAGACAAATATGTTATTACCTTGAGAACCACCTAACATTTGAAGAGCATTAACAAAACGCCTATGCAAATCAGGTGACCAACATCTTCTTGCCTTTCTATGTGGTTGTTGTTGTTGAGTACTTGTACTTGTGCTGTTGGTACCACCTCCAATGCCTTGAGAGTCTTGTTGAATTTCCAAATTCTTGTTATTATTATTATTATTATTGTTATCTTCCACTTGTAATAATGTCTCATTATTATTTTGTTTATTAGATGAAGCAAGTGCTAGTGTTGTTGGACTTGGACATGAAGAATTGTTGTTGTCCAATGATAATTTTGGGGCAACAGAAAAGGCCATATTATGATGATCATTTTCTTTGTTACAAGTAGTTGATATTTGTACTTGTTGCTTTGTTTCTTGATGGTCACTTGGTGGACTCCATAATTGGGCAGAAGTCATCCAATTTGCCTTATTATCAACAATAGTAGATGTGTTATTTGCTACTATTTTTTCAGCTCCTAATTCAACACTTGCATTGTTATTCTTAAGTGGAATGAATTCTTCAAGAACTGGTCTCATGTGTCCAATATGAGTACTTTCTCTATGGGAGTGAAGTTGTTGCCTTGAAGCCTCCATAGCTATTAATTCCCCCAAAAAAAAATGGACCAATATTAGACTTGCAACAACAACATATGCAGTGTAAGTTCACAAGTCAGGTCTGAAGAGGATAGGATATACGCATACCTTACCCCAATTTTTAAAGATAGAGAGGTTGTTTTCGAGAGACCGAGAGTTATCATAACAGATTTGAAAAGGCAACAAGTAATAAAAAAAAATAGACTATTAATAAGGTTTAAGCTAGCATATGTGCTATATATTGAATGAAAGATTTAAGTTCTATATATCCTACCTATGAATACACAAACTTTAATACATATCAATGTAGTTTAACATGTTATAGCATGTTGCGTACCATTTTTATTAGGTTATCAATTATAATACTTATCATAAAGATATACCAATAATAACCTTATATATAACAATTATGTTGAATAGTTTCCTTAATCATCATACTCTTAAATGATATAATCAATAATTTTTGAGTCCTACTATTCTTGATTTTGATACATCTCATACATAAACTTGTGCACAAAGAAAGACATGTCTACCTTATAATAAGCTAAAGTAAGATTTATTATGATCGTATAAAATTATTTACACAATCAGTATACGTATCAGAAGATGGATACTAGTTGAAAAGAATGAAGAGATAATAAATTACGTACCATTGGTTAAAAGTTGCATGCAAAGGGGAAGTTCACGTTTGAATGCATCAATCTTGACCCTTTCTTCTTCAAGTCGAGTTAAGAATTCTTCAAGATTTTGTGTTTGATCAATATTTTTCTCACCAAATGATTTCAAAAGCATAGAATAACTTTGATGGGGTTTGCATTCAAGGCTTAATTCTGAATTTGATGATGCCATATTCATCATTGCCAATATATATTTTTCAAAAACTCAAAAAAAGAGCTAGGTCTAGCTTTAAAATTCGGCGCAAGTACAAGTGTCTATTCAGATATTTCGCGTATATAATCCTCCAACAACAAATGGATTTGTATTCATGTTCAAATAAGGAAGATGATAAAAAAAAAGTTGTTAGGTTTTTGAAAACACAAAGTGGTGTGTGTGGAATAGAGAGGAAAAAAGGGAGGAATTGTTTGTTTATGAACACAAGGTGGATTCAAATATTTGTGAAGAGGATGGTGGTCTTTTTAGAGGGTTAAGTTCGAGGGAGAATAAAGTAAAGATTCTTGAAAGAGGAAAAAAAAGTGAAAAGTAAAAGCAAAGGGAAGGATAAAGAAAATAAAGAAACAAAACAAAAAAAAAAAGATTAAAAAAAAAAAAGAAGAGAAAAGAAGGGATAGTAACTTCTTGTAAAGAGTAAAGGCAAAAAGCTATTTGTTGGTAGTCATGAAAGTGTGAAAGGGTAAGTTGTCTTGAGGTATATATGGCTAGGATTTGTCATGAACAATTGTTTTTATTTATATATCAAATATTATTGGTCTATTTTAACATGTTATAGAAGATCAATTATTATTTTTATTATGTCGCTAATTTATTTTATATACTTTATCATAAAATTTGCTTATAATAATATTGTAAGTGATCTAATTCAGTAAATATTCTTTCATACCGTCAATGATTGTAGAATTTAAACCCATGGATATCAGGATCGGTTTTTTTGGGGGATAGGCTTGTGAAGAAGAAAGTTTATCCCTCCCTCGATCGTCATCTGGCTGCTGAATTTTTTGATATCTTTTATACTTTCCCCAAGGCTCGAGCTGTATGAGGCAAATACTCATCCACCTATCATTCAGAGGCCACGTAGAGCCTCATTCCAATAGTAGCGCGGATAGGGAAGAAGCAAGTTTTATCCCGCCCTCGATCAAAAGCTAGTTGTTGCTGAATTTTTCGATCTCTTCTATACTTTCCATATTTAAGGCTCGAGCTGTATGAGGCAAAAACTCATCTACCTACAATTCAGAGGCCATGTCGAGCCTCATTCCAACAGTAAGGGTGTGACTTAGGTCAACTAACACACAAGAGGTATAATTCACTCAACGATTATATTTGGGTTTCGAACCCTATATGGAAAGCTGTGAGCATTGTTATTTGCAAGGTCTTGATCACTGACACAAATCTCGTTTTCATTTTATTTATGAGAATTCAATGTCAATAAATCATCTCTATCGTGCGATTATATCATGTTTGAGCATGAATGCATGATGAATCACCTCGTGCCTCGATCTAGCTATCACCTAATAATTATTATGTTCACGATTATTCATCTATCAATGTATACAATGCTCTAACCTCTCATATAATTAATTTTCTGAAAAATATAAAGTAGTTAACTCATGAACATATTATAGTCGATAAAATTATACTGATCATAATGTAAAAGTTATAATTCTATAAGTTAAATGGTTGAGATGTAAAAGAAGGAATCAATTTAGGTGTCATGTGATTAGAGAAAAGAAAAGAGTGATTTTGGAACCTTTGGTACTTTAGGACAGTCTTTATATGAAATTCTATAATCACTCAAAATAAAAGATGATATTCTCTTCTTCTTCCTTCTTCTCATAGGGTTTACCTTTTCCTTTTAGCTTCTTTTAATCTTTAACTTACAAATTTTCTACATCTTTAACTTAATAATATGCTACAAAAGATTCATCTAGTAAGTTGTGTTATTCAAGATTCTAAATACAATTCTACTTTTGGGTTTAATGGGTATCTTACAGACAGTATGCCACTAACAAAAACATTTTCAAGAAAATAAATTATATTCAACTATAGTAATAGTAATTAATTAAATTATTTTCATGGTGTATAGAGTTGATAGTAGTACTTGGAAATGTACTTTTAAACAAATTATTCAAATGCACCAATTCTTTAAATTAATAATGTGAATCTTGATTCCATTTCTATGGTTGATTTAACTAATTATAAAGTTTTTCCCCCACTAGCATATACATCCATTATGTTGTTCTTCTATTTATTTATTTATTTACTGAAATTTGCACTTTTAATACCTTAAATATTGATAAATTGTGATTTAGCCCTTGTGATATTTAGTTGAACATATTTAACCTTCAATAATTTGAAATGTGCACATATGATCCCTCTTATTTTGAATCTTCATAAATTTAAGGGAAAATACATAAGTACCCCCAACAAATGCCCGAAATCTCAGAGACACACTTATACTATACTAGGTCCTATTACCCCCCCCCCCCCCCGAACTTATTTTAAAAATAATTTTCTACCCCTTTTCGGCCTACGTGGCACTATCAACCAGATAGCTTGAAAAAATTGTCAATACGCGTTGGGCCAGAAGATAGTGCCACGTAGGCCAAAAAGGGGTAGAAAATTATTTATAAAATAAGCTCGGGAGTAATAGGACCTTAGTATAGTATAAGTGTGTCTCTGAGATTTCAGGCATAGGTTGGGGGTACTTATGCATTTTCCCTAAATTTAACAAACTATATATTAACCATTGCATTATATAATTACTCATGTTTTTTTTTAAGTTTGGATAATACTTCATATTTGAGAGTACTACAGTTCTAGAAATAGTCTAATTATTAGTATAATTTTTCATGATCGAAAACTCAAAGACACTTGGTAATTTTTTCTCTTCTATTCAATCTTCGGTCTCTGCTTTTGGGGGCGGGAGTGCTTGCTGGACAGAATTACCTGATATCTACATAATTGTGTTGGTAAAAGGTAGCAGATACCCTATAAATTTTGATGTGCACAAGATAATCCTAACACCACAATTATAAAAAGTGGCCAAAATTAACACATATTTTTAATTGATTAAATATTAATTATACTTTAAAAAGGTTAAATATGTTTGATTCAATTATCATAAAGATCAAAATTAGAATTTCAAGGATAAAAAAAAAATGCTACCATTGTCTTTTTCAAAACCATGTTATGGTAAGCATGGGAGAGAAAAAGGAGGACATATTAAAGATGGTGCTTAAGTATCAATCAACCAAAGCAACTTTCATTTATCATCAATTGAGATTCTCCATTCTTAATCAGATGTCTAAAATTCAAACTTTTGAGAATGAAAAGAAAAACGTTATCGAGAATGTTATCTTCAAAAATTAGTTCTGCAATGCGTGAATTCAAATTTAATCAGAGATCTCGATACAAATATATATATCAAATACCAAGTGGAAAACCAAAAGAACTTTTCTTTATTTGCTTCAAAAGTTACATAATTGTTTTATAGAATTGAGTGCACATATAATGTGTGTGTGAGAGAGAATATCTAATCTATTCAAATTCATTGATTTACAAAAGAATATAATATTTGGTTGAAAGAAAAGAATATCTGGAATTCCAATTCTACGACTCTAAATTAAGGAAAGGTAAGTAAGAGTGAAGGATCTTATAAAAAGGAACAAATTATGTCTCACAAGAATTTAAAAAGTATATTAAAGGGAGCTTAAGGGATTGTGGGGAATCTTCTTCTGCTAAATAACTTTAATGAAGTGGATAGGAAGGTACCTAGATTCTTTATATTGTTTTCTAATTAAATTATAATATTTCTTGAGAAAGATTAGATCTTGACCAAACTTTTAGCACAATTTCTCAAATCATCGACCATACCATAGTAAAGTTTGAGAAAAATAAAATGAAATTGGCTCTTATTATGTTTGTAATCACGGATTCAGAATTTTTTAATTATATTTTTCAAGTTTTAAACTTGATTAACATTTGAAGTTGAACCGAATTTCAATCTAGTTCAAATTCAGACATAGGGTTTAAAGTTAGATATTGACTCTCTGAAATATTTCGTTGATCACTACACCCTTTCTATTCATCCCAAGTAAAACTAACATTCTATTTTCATTATGATTTTTTTTTAGCTATTTGTGGATATATTATTTGGATGAGATGACCATTCAAGAAAAGGGATCTTTTTTTGTTCTTCATTTTTAACACACAGCTTCCTTAAATTAAACCTCTTAATATTCATTTGTAACTTGAGGAGAGGTAGTTATCTTATTTTATGAATAGAAGAATTGCAGTTAGTGGAACAAAAATTTCATTTATCTTTTTAAAACTATGCATGAATAATTGGAATGAAAAGAGCACATTTCTATATAGACTAATTCTACTTTCCATTTGTTATCTTATTTGTAACATTTCAACTTTGGTATCACTATGTCATGTCTTAATTATTGTATTTTTAATCATTTGGTGTATGAAACTCAGTCATCTAGTTAATTTAAATTTGTAAAGTATAAGATTAGGAGGGATGCGATCCCTATTAAGAATTTTTCAATTTTAAAAATTGACTTGAGATCACTGATTAAGAATGCATGGATCTCATTCCTTTACTACATCCTTTGGTAATATGGCATGCTATGATTAACCATAATTAAACTTAGGGTGTGTTTGATATAAAGAAAAATGTTTTATATATCACCTAGAAATAAGTGATTTTTAACTTATTTTTTGATGTTTGGTAATTAGTAAGAAAATATTGTTAGGGTTTTGCCCTGATTTGCTTTCCTTATTTGAAGTTTATTTATCTCCTTAAAGAAAAGTCAAAGTATTACCATAAATACTTGAACTTTTTCTGAAAGAAAAATATAATTTTCTTCCATATTTGGTTTATTCTTTCCTTAGAGGAATAGTTTGGAGATCTATAAATTGAAGATCCCTATTCTCATAGCATAACACAATAACATCCACAATGTAGACATTTAAGAGTTTTGTTTATGGGGAGATTTTCTCTCTACAGTGTTTATGTTTTTATTAGTTTTTAATTATGTAGGCCAATTGGTCATATCATATAATAATAACATTATGTCTTTTAATATAGTTTTATGTGCTTCTTCTAGCTCCTCGCGGATTCTCTGTATTCTCTTCCGAACAGCGGATTTCCTCTTTCTATTAAGAAATTCTAAAGAAAAAGTCCCTCGGACGAGGAAAGAAGGGGTCGTCTAATCTATCCTCATATGATTTGCAAATTATAAGCTTCTGCATGACGCCCCAATTCACTTTCAGAACCCAACAAGTGGTATCAGAGCATATGGTTCAAAGATCTGATGGTTCAATGATCTAATGCTTGAATGAGGTTGAAGACAGGCTCAAGTGGTTTCAAATCAATTTGTAACTAATTTGATGATAAAGAAGATTTTTGTCCAGCTTACATGTGAAGAAAAGATTAAAATCATATTTTCAACATTCCTGTTGCTGCATCTTTGAAAATAAAAATAAAATATTTTAAAACCATTTTTAACCCATATATTTTAAACTTTATTTTTAACCATGGCAAGCAGCAGTGATGAAGACTATGTGAACAACAAAGATTATCATGCATGTGAAAAAGGTGAATCAAGTTTTGTCAAGAAAATCCAGCCAAAAGGGGAGATTTGTTAGGGTTTTACCCTGATTTTCTTTCCTTATTTGAAGTTTATTTATTTCCTTAAAGAAAAGTCAAAGTATTACCATAAATACTTGAACTTTTTCTGAAAGGAAAATATAATTTTCTTCCATATTTGGTTTATTCTTTCCTTAGAGGAATAGTTTGGAAATCTATAAATTGAAGATCCCTATTCTCATAGCATAACACAACAGAATCCACAATGTAGTCGTTTAGTGAGTTTTGTTTATGGGAGGATTTAATCTCTCAACAATTTTAATATTTTTCTTTATATTAGTTTTCATATAATAATATTAGTTTTTAGTATAAGTTTTTGTCATCTAATTTATCAACCATATTATTTGCAATTATAAGCTTCCGCATGACGTCCTAATCACCCTTCATAACCCAACAAATATATCATATCATGAGCTTTTATATATGATCTAGACAAATGTTATAACATCATATCCGGATCCCCACCCTTTAAAACAGAGGCATACCTCTATTAGGATCTGAAATCTGACTTGACCCCAAATTTAGCTTGACACCCAACACCGACCCGGAGCCTGACTCCCAACCTATGATAACCTCAACATGCAACCTAGGACCTAACATCGACCATGACTTAGAACCTGAATCCAAACCCTGATACAAGACCCCACTCTCAATCCTTTAACTCATGACTCTTGATCCTGACTCGAGTTTAAAATCCTAACCTTGACCCTAACCCCAATCTTAGACTTGACTCTCAACTTTTGATTCTGACCTCGATTTAGGATTTGACTTCCTGTCATGATTTGAGGCCCTATTCTTGACCTTGGCCCTGATTCTGAATGGGGTTGGAGTCGGGAGTTGAATTCCAAATTTGGGTCGGGTGATAAGGTTGAAATAGAATTTTAGAAATTTATTTTATTTTATATTAGAAAAGTCATTTTTCTTAAATTAAAAAAAAAATCATTTAAAAGATATTTACAAGATATTTAAGCCAACCAATTACCTAAGAAAACTTCCTACCAAACACACCTTAGTGGTAGCATATAGTTGGGTACAACTTTTTTAGAATGACTATTAGACGCTCACTTAGCATAGCAGTACACAAAGTAAGATTAGTAAACCTTTTCCGTGCTTCAAGTATTTGATATTTCGAATTCATTGCTTCGATTAATTTAAATTCTAATCCTAGAAAGTTGATTATGCTAGAAACAATATTGCAAGGAGAACTCTATTCTTACCGCTCAAATACAAGACTTCATCATAACTGGTTATGTATGCATTAATATTATATATATAAAAAAAATATATAAATAAGTACTTAAATTTAATCTCAACTGACAAATACTTCAATTTAATTTGAATAGACACATGTATACTCAATTCATCTCCACTATTTTATAAGCTAAACACTTCAACTTAAAATCATCTAGATATCTCTAAAAATTATGTGTTACATCAACATTTAATGTCCACTAGACACAATTAGAGCGAGTCATAATATTTACTCAGTTAACAGTAAAGACCAAGTTAATATATCTAAATATACCCCTCGAAAAAAGTTAAAACTCTTACATCTAATTATTCCACTCATATAGTAACAGTAACAACATAGGCCTTTTCATTAGAGGAATATTACACAAAGTGAAAGAGAAAGAGAAAGAGAGAGACTGCATCTAATTCCTTAGCTTTTGGACTTTGCCAAAAGAAAGAAAGAAAAAAAAGAGGTGTTTTGAAGTGTATTGGGTGAATGATGAAGCTTTAATTTGTTGCTTTCTATGATCACTCTTCATTTACAAGACTCTCTCAACTCTCCAAAACATAACTTTTTTGAAGATTCTCTTCTCCTATTCCCCTTTCTTTTTTCTCTTTATTCAGTGTTCGATATTTATACTATAAAGTCCTGATTATTAATCTCAATTCACGTAATACACAATCTATCAAAGAGAAATTTTCTTTGCTCTCGAACGAAATTTTTCATCTGAAGTTCATATCAGACTCTAATTAAGAATGAACGAATTATATTCATCTTGCCACTATTCTTAGTGATAACAAAAAAGAGTTTACACTTATATTATCGATGTATAGATTCTTTTATTATAATAAATAGGTAAAATTTATAACAAATTTGATATGATAATTTTGACAACGTAACGTGTAAAATGCTTTGAGGATTGTAATTTTTTTGCACTGTCAGTGTATATCTATTTTTTTTTAAAAGGTTAGTTTGTCTGTCCTATGCATGGGATTCTCCTAGTGACACGTTTTTTAGATTATATTCCCATAATATATGGTCCTTCTGAATATCCCTTTTGTCTGGAAGTCCAATTTTTAGAATGTTCTATCCCCCCCCCCCCCCACAACCCCCACCCACCCCCACCAAAATTTTAAATTGGAAAACTCCACCATAGATTAATTTTTATGTAATATAATACTATACTAAATAATTGTGAAAAATGGACACCGCTATATATGTGTATGTTGTGTACATATTGAAAATTTGCGCTTTTGGTCCTTAAATTGTTTAGAATTTTTAATTTCAATCCTCATAATATCTGATTAAATATATCTAACTTTTAATTAATCGAAAATAAATATAAAAAGAAAAAAGAAAGGGAAAACCCGCGTATATTCCTTTTAATATAAAAAGCCCACCAATAATGATTTTCTAAATAATTAATATCAAGAAATTAAACGAATTTGTTTATTGAACTTTCTATTGTTAAAAAGTTTAAGTTAACAAAAAAATTATGTTTTTCTTTTTAAAAATAATGAGTATATCAACGAAAGAAATATTCTAGTTAAAAATATACTTTTATTTGTCTAAAAGTCATACACTTACAGAGCATAAATATTCAAATTAAGACAAGCTAAGTACTTTTTTTATACTTGATAGAATTAAACAAAATTATAATTATTAAAAAGATTAACGTTTCTGTGTATCATTGGTGCAATATTAAAGTGCCACATTAAAGATTAAAGAAAGCCTATGGACTATCGTTTTTCCTAAAAAAGAAAGCGTATTCCCCGTGTTTTAATTTATTTATCTTAATTTAACTTGATGCAGAGTTTAATATAATTTTTTTTTATTTTGTGATTTTAAATGAAAAATATGTATAATGTATTAAAATAACTTTCGAATTTTGTGATTTTAAATATATCACGTAGAATGTTAGGTGTAAAGAGTAGCAATGGCGGAACTAAGATCTTTAATTAGGGGGTTTAAAATCTGAAGAAATAAACACACGAAGTAGCCGAAGGGGATTCGACGTCTACAATATACACCTAAAAAATTATTTTAACCATGTATAAATGATATAATTTTCCGCCGAAGGGAGTTAGGATGAACCCCTAGCAATAAGGTGGCTCCGCTACTGAAGAGTAGGAGTATGTATTGATATACTTTTTTTAAAAAAGACATCGAGAAAAAAAATAAGACAAGCCAATTAAAATAGAAAAAATGTTATTTGTATTAGAGAAAAATTAAAGCACATCCTTCCAATTGTTTTCCAAAATATTCCTTTCTGCCAACTTTTGGTTGGCTTTTTATTTTTTTCTTGCATGCATTATATGCTCATATGAAAATGCATGTTATGATTTCTGGCACGTAAAGTATTAAATACTTCTACCTAACTTATAATTTTTTATTTTTTTTACAAACTCATTCAAAAAATTATATATTTTATTTGAGTTTAAGTTTTATGCATCAATAATATGAAAAACATTTGCATGGTCAAATTACTTTTATATATATGTAAATTTCTCGATAAGCATTAGTAGCGAATATGATAGGATAATAATCAACCTGTTGTTAAAGATATATCAAATATATTTACATTATCCGTATATAACTTAAATATATTTTCTAATTGAACTTTCTTTTGTATTTCATTATAATATGTCAAGAAAAAAGATCTAACTGGTAAAAACACGTGAATAATAGTCAATTTTCAGCGGATTTTCCTCGGAAATTTCTGTCGAAAATTCAAATATTTTTAATAATTATATCATTATAAATACTGGTAAATTAAGATGATGAAATGCGTTGATTGAGATTTCTCCGTCCTTAATTAATTAATAAGATGTTTCAAATTGTTGGGAGAGACGGCCACGACCTGATTTAAGCCAATAACGCGAGGATTCAGATTAATCAGGTTCTCATACGGATACCATATATTGAGTGGGAAAAAAAGAGAGGATTAGTGGTGTATATATATGATGCTAAAGTATACTTTTGAAGGAAATATAAAAGTTTACTTTGGTGGTAGAGATTCGTTTATTTTCAAATATATATACGTACTTAATAGAACTTTAATTAGTGTGATCTCCTACATATAAAAATTAGTGGATATTCCTCAAGAAAATTTATAATATTGATTAGCAAGATATACTAATTGCATACTTATTAATCTTCCTAACCAAGATTAGGCATGGGATATGCAAGTCAAGGACAACTTAATTTACTATTAATCAAAATAATCAATCATGCATGATGGAAACATAATTGTGTTCTCAAAAGGCCTAACAAATTATTTTATGTATAATGTATAAAATAAGGGAAAAGGGAAAAAAATTCTCTAATTCGAGAGAAATATAAATCATCCTAGGATGAAATGGCACAAAATAAATAATAATGTTAATAGTTTGTGGGACTAATTTAGTAATTTTGAGAGTAAAAGGTACAAGGGTAAATTCGGAGGGGATTTGTGCCAACTGATCTTTAATTTTTGCTCCTCAAGGTAAATAAATTTTTCACGGGGAATAATTTATATTTTCACATGATAGCATCCCACAAGTTAGGTACCGTATCCTTAAAGTTGTCCCGGTAGACATAAGTTTTATTTGTAGGGCACATATCAGAGTTGAAGTCAAGATTTGAAGCTTATGAGTTCTAGATTTTAATTTTTTTAAAGTTGTGGGGTCCTAAATTAATTATATGTACATTTTCAATGAAATTTTAAAAAGATAAATATAGAGTTTGAATTAAAATTACTGACGGTTTCAACTAAACACGTAGTCAACACTCGTCCTCCACCTCTGATAAAAAAGTAAACACCAGCCCATCTAAAAAACAAATTATCGTATAATTAAATGCTACTTCTTACCAATTTTGAACATGTGAAATCCATTCATTTTATTCCAAAGCTCTCTGAATGGTAAAAACAATTTGGAATAATATTGGGGCAAATTTGGATATTTTCAATATCCCTATTCCGTCTTATCCAATAATATACCCCAACTATAGTACCCAAATCAATTTGAATATTTGTTATCAATAATTCAAAATTCTATTATTCAATCCTATCCTAAGCTTATAAAGTGATAAACATACAAATTAAAGGTTGGTATTTAACTATATATTTTGCATTATAATGAAATATTATTCTCTTTTTGGGCTTTGTGGAAAGTGAATAAAATGTACATTTACGGGTTGTAAGGCCTTCTTTAAGAATCTTTTAATTGGCAAAGTATTCAAATAATGAATAAACTGATTATTCTATTAAATCCCATAAAAATCCATTTTGGATAATTAGGTTCTTTCATTTTTTAATTATTTCCCATTTTCCCATTCTCAAAATAAATAAAAGTTTTCTTAATTACCTCAATCATTGATGTCTTTTGTAATAAATTTGTGATCTACAATAAAAAAAAATTGGCCACTATACTAATATCCTCTTCGATATCAAGTGAATTCAACAATTTATATAAAATTAAAAATATGATTTTCTAATTGTGTAGTCATGAAGTCAACTCTTGTCAAAATCAATGTAGAATGAAGGAGACGATCCTGCTAATCTTGTGTGGACTTTGCCAATTTACAGGTCCGTTCCCAAGATATACGTATTTAGTATTTAATATTCTATTTGGGCTTTGACTTCTTTTTAATTTTTTTTAGTATTTTTCTTTTGCATAAAAGAGCATATATATATATATATATATATATATATATATATATAAATAAATAAATAAAGCATCCAAAGCATGATAAATTAAGTGGAGAATGGAATTAGAATCACTTTGGTCGGCCTCTTAGCAAAAGATGTACTTAAGAGTATTGTTGAAGATTGGAAATCAATTGGCCAATTAAAAGTAATTTTACAAAAATAAAAATAAAAATATATATAATGAAATATTTTACATATCAATCAACTATGCTTCCATTAAAAAAATAAATTAGATTATGATATTTGACACAAATATCTATATCTTAGTACTTTATTTGCATCTTTGATCATAACTCGTTATATTTGTGCTTATATTGACGAAGAAGTGCAATGTGTCACACATGAAAATGTGAGAATAGTGAAGACAAGCAACAGTTGCTATGTAAGGGTGTCACAAGAGCAACACATGGAAAACAATTTTTTGATTGAAATGATTCATTGTTTAAAACATTTTAATTGGTTAGTTTTGCAATTTTACAATAGTAATAAATAAAAATCATCCCACTTTTGAGAAAATACTAATCGATTAATTGATTACTTAGTTAAGTCTGATAACCGTTGATCATAAGTCTTTGTGGGTTCGTCACTTAACTTTTAAAATCACTATATATTACTTGTACCACCATCGACTTATATATATATATATATATCCTTTTACGAGGTTATTCCAAATTCATGTTTAATCTTTAGTTGTCGTGTTTAGTGTCAACTAACAAGACAAGAATCATCTACGGATACAAAAAAAAAAAAGTATACACGAAATTACAAAAAAATGGATTCGGGAGGGGAGGGTGTAATAGGACCTTAATTAGTTCAGTTAAGATGTGTCTCTGAAATTTCAATTATAGTCTAGAGAGGAAATTGTGTCTTATCCCTATTTTATATAAAGATGTATGTCATATTTTTATTAATATCGCATAGAGAAAATGGTCAAAACCCCCTCCAATCTATATTCGAATTTCAACTACACACTTTGACTTCACGAGAGTCTTATCACCCCCCTATAGTGTTTAAAACTGAAATTTTTACCTCCCTGAATGCTTAGCTGGCAAAGTGAGTGTATTTCACTCTCTTAGAGAGAGTGAGCACAAAAAAAAAATATTAAAATATTATTTTTAATATCTCTTTTTACAAATATATGTTTTTTTTTCTTATTTATTACTCACTCCGTTTCACAAAGAGTGACCTGGTTTGACTTGGCACAAAGTTTTAGAAAATAAAGAAGACTTTTGAATCTTGTGGTCCTAAATTAAAGTTATGTCAAATGTACTAAATTGCCCTTCAATCTTGTGGCTTTAAATATGCCACGTGGAAAGCTGAAATTAAAATGTTACCAAAAAAGGAAAGAGGTCATTCTTTTTGAAACAAACTAAAAAGGAAAGGAGGTCATTCTTTTTTAACGGAGGGAGTATATTTCTTCTCCATAGCAACAAATACCAAATTCCTCCACCATTCACCATCTCTAAGCCGTCATTGCCACCACCATCTTCACCGGATTCATTATTGTCGATTTCACACAAGCTTTTAAATTCTCATATAAAAAACTTCTAAAAACCAATCAAATCAATTAAAGATAAAATGACATGTATTTATATCACCCAAAAAAGGGATTTGGATCAAATTTGAAAAATAAAATCAAATTGGGTTTACATTAAATCCAATTGAACTCTCAAATTAGAATGTACATTCTAATTTATTTATAGATCTTTTAGTTTATTTTTCAGTTTACCCTCTCTCCGTTACTCGACTGGCCGGTGAAATGCTACCGCAATCACCACTATCCCCGCCTCCGGCGGAACCCAAACCACCAGCAAAATCCTCCCCCCCCCTCCCCGCACTGCTTTGAGACCAGCGAACTCCGCTGAACCAAGAAAAACCTCGACAAAGCAACGATATGTACAAATCTTGTTAGTTTGTTTTTCACGTTCTCCGACGAACAAAGCTCGAATATCACTTGACGAGCTCCGCTATCATTGTTCATCTTTGTTCTTCCCAATCCAATTTCAGTGGATTTTGGTGTTTAAAGTTATGGTAAAGTTACTTTAGGAATTTGAAGGAAATGGAAGAAGAAGTTACTTTAGGATTTGAAGAAATTGGGAGAGTATAGGAGAAAGGGGAAAGGAGTTATAAAAAAAATTGAAAAAAATATTAAATTAATCAAATTTCCACGTGTCAAGCACGTGAAATTCACATATCAACACAGATGTGGTTGTGGTCTTTTAAGGGTGTAATTATTTCAGTTTTAAATAGTTCAAGGGGGTGATAGGACTCTCGTAAAATTAAAGTGTGTAGTTGAAAATCTGAATATAGATTAGGGAGGCTTTTGATCATTTTCTCTATCGCATATGGATAAACTTTTACTGTGATGCTCCACTATAGTAACTCCCAACAAATTAGTAAAGTTTGACTTGAACAGTGTACATTATACTATGTTGCCACTAAAAGCTAGTATTCTTAGCAAATAATTGTCGCCAATAATAAATAAGTCGCCTAAAAGTTAGTATTATTGGCAATTATTGTGGCCGCTAATATATTGACCTAAAAGATATACAAGTCGCCACTAAAAGTACGCTATGGAAGCAACTATAGTCGCCGCTAAAATATAATAGTCACCAACCACATGAAGCATTAGTAGCAATTATATCGCTACTAAAGCATTATTAGGTGATGGATTGACTTACTGATAATAGTCAATCTGCCTTTGTCCAGGGAAGGGGAATTGTGGACAATATTATTCTAAGTCATGAATTGGTTAAACATTATAGTAGGAAAGGGGTATCACCTAGGTGCATGCTTAAGATTGATATGAAAAAAGCCTATGACCCTGTGGAGTGGGTTTACTTAAAGCAGGTTCTCAATGGTTTGAATTTTCTTGAAAAGTTTGTGCAATGGATTATGCAATGTGTGACCATTGTTTCTTACTCCATCATGGTGAATGCTAGTGCTACTCAATCCTTCTCCGCGAAAAAAGGCCTAAGACAGGGGGATCCACTATCGCCTTATCTTTTTATGCTAGTGATGGAATATTTTACAAGAATTCTAAAGCAACTTAATTAGGAGGATTCCAGACTTTAATTTTCATCCAAAGTGTGAGAAACTTAACATTATTCAATTGATCTTTGCAGATGACTTATTGTTGTGCAGGATATGTTAAACTGTTGCATGAATGTTTCTCTGAATTCTCAAAGACTTCAGGATTGCAGGCAAACTCTGATAAAATCTCCATATACATTTGAGGGGTACATAACTTGGAACAGGAGGCTATACTTAGTACACTAGGTTTTGTAAAAGGTGGGCTACCTTTTAAATACCTAGGCATACCTTTGAGCTCCAAGAAACTTAATGTTAAATAGTGCAAACTTTTAATTGCTTGAAAAAAATGTTAGGCAAAATCACTACATGGACTGAAAAATTCCTCTCGTACTCAGGAAGAATACAACTTATTAAGTGCGTTATTTGGTATTCAGATATACTGGTCTGAGATTTTTTTAATACCAAAAAAGGTGATTCAAATGATAGAATTAGTTTGCAGAAAGTTTCTCTGGACTGGGAGCCTTAATGGGTTTAAAAAGGCACTTGTGGCTTGGGAAAAACTATGTCATCCTAAGGTTGCTGGTGGAATTAACCTACTAGACCTTCATAGATGGAATCAGGCTACACTATGTAAACTTCTGTGGAATGTATGTAAAAAAAAAGACAAAGTTGTGGGTTGTGTGGGTGCATACATTGTAACACCTCTCTATTAGAAAGAGTTAAATTTAGAAAGAACTAATTTGGAAAGAGCCAAATTGAGAATTTAGCAAGTTATGCTTAAGTTGTGAGTTTTGAGTCAACTTCAAACGATCATAACTTTCAGTACATGATGAGTTACGAGGTCCATAAGATATCAAATGAAAGGTCTTTCAATCCTCTTTCCAACTCCACTGAGTTTGTTAAATTTCGAGTTTGTATGAGGGAGATATGCCCATTTGAAGTCAGTCTGTCCAGTTAAAGAAATTTACCCGAATTAATGAGGGGTATTTTGATTTTTTCTTTATCCCATCAGCTTTAAACGTTTTGGTAATATTTTAGGGGTCTAAACTGATTTGGGTCAGTTTTCACAATCCTAAATTACGCTTAGAACTTTAGAGAGAAGTTCAAGAAGAGAAAAGAGGAGAAAAAGAAGAACGATCAAGATTTCTTGCGAATCGAGGAGTTGCTTCGGCAAATTGAGGTATGTAAGTTTTCATAGTGTTGAGTTCATTCACCCACACACCAATCATGTGAATTCCATATGTTATTTCGTTCTTGAGATTGAATGAAATTCTTGAGGTGTCGTTCTTCATTCTTGGATTACAATATTTGGTTGAGTTCTTGAGGCGAGTATCTTGTTAATGAGTATTGTGTTTGAGAACTTTTTAGTAGATTTTTATGTAATTAAGTTGGGTACACGAATCTAAGAGGGATTGGAAAAAACCATTCAATTCTAAACGTATTAGGGTTAGAAAACTAGAAACAATTCGTCAAAGTTATCGCGCCGCGCCAGCAGTGCGCCAGAAATTGGCCTCTGAAGTTTAGGGGCTGGCGCCCCACGCCACTCAGTGCGCCAGGGTCGCCTGCCCCATCTAAGTTCTTTTAAAGTGTACCTTCACTTCTTTCTGATTCTAGCTACTCTAAACTACATCTAAACATCGAGAGATCATTCATAACATGAATCATAACCCTTGAATTCATGATTCAAATTCAAGGTAGAGATAAGAGTAAAGCCTTGAGAGTTCTTTCGAGAAGTCTTTTACAATCTTTTAAAACTTGTTTTAAGACTTGAGTATGAGGATGAGGATGACTAAAGTTGAGTTTCATTTTTCAAATAAGTACGTATTAAAGGTAACTTTAGTCGCCACCAAAAGATGAATTTGTCGCCACTAAAAGTTTGTATTAGTGGCAACTTTAGTCGCCACCAAAAGATGAATTTGTCGCCACTAAAAGTGTGTATTAGTGGCAACATTAGTCGCCACCAAGAGATGAATTTGTCGCCACTAAAAGTATGTATTAATGGCAACTTTAGTCGCCACCAAAAGATGAATTTGTCGCCACTAAAAGTTTGTTTTAGTGGCAACTTTAGTCGCCACCAAAAGTTGAATTGGTCGCCACTAAAAGTTTGTATTAGTGGCAACTTTTGTCGCCGCCAAAAGATGAATTTGTCGCCACTAAATATATGTATTAGTAGCAACTTTAGTCGCCACCAAAAGATGAATTTGTCGCTACTAAAAGTATGTATTAGTGGCAACTTTAGTGGCCACCAAAAGATGAATTTGTCACCACTAAAGGTTTGTATTAGTGGCAACTTTTGTCGCCATCAAAAGATGAAATTGTCGCCACTAAAAGTTTGTATGAGTGGCAACTGTGTCACCACCAAAAGATTAAATTGTCGCCACTAAAAGACTGTATTAGTGGCAACTTTATCGCCACCAAAAGATTAAATTGTCGCCACTAAAAGACTATATTAGTGGCAATTTTGTGGCAATTTAGTCGTTGCCAAAGGACTTTAAGTCGCCACTAAAAATAATTATAAGTCACTATTGCCTTTAAAAGATATTATTCGTGGAAACTTTAATCGTCGCTAAAGATATAGTAGTGCCCACTAAAAGCAATTGTCAGTGGTAATTAGATCTAACTCACACAAATTTTAAGTGATTGACTAATTTATGGGGTCTTAATATATAAGCCATGATAATATATTTAACAATCAGGTTCAAACATTATATAAATTTAATTTCACTACAATCAATGTTGTGCCCCTGCTAAATCTAGCTACTATTAATTGTAAACCTCCAATGAATGAAATCATGCGGCTGTATCATAATCATAATCTCCATCATCGACATCTCTTTCTAAGGATATTGATATTGCAAGAGCATAATTGTAGTCATCATTACCTCTTTTCAAGAATGTTGTGGTAGCATAGTCATAATCTTCATCATCACCGTTATCAAATTCCTTTAAGTATACTATACATATCGTACTTGAAAAAACCAACTAGAGATTCGTACAAGTTAAACTTCAGTTTTTAGTTTTGAGTCAACTTCAAACAACCATAACTTTCAGCAGATAAAGAGTTAGATGGCCCATGCTGCCTGCGAGATTGCGGCAAACCAGTAATGAAATCCATATTTATCATCTCCCACTTCCAATCTAGAAAATCTATGTTTTGAGCCATACCACCAGGCCTCTGGTGCTCTACCTTGACTTGTTGGCAATTCAGACACTTAACAATAAACTCTGCAATACACCTCTTCATACTACTCCACCAATAGATTTCTCTCAAGTCACGATACGTCTTTGTGCATAGAGTATCTGGAGCTATGAGCTTCCTCCATGATCTTTTCTTGGATTTCATCCACATTTGATACACACAATCTACCTTGATACCTCAATACATTATATCTCCCTTGTTCAAAAGCCATCACTTTCTGCTTATGAACAATGCCTTCAATTCAAGTAAAACATGGTGATGTAATTCTCGCCATGAATTACGAATGAAAATGCAGAAATTAAAGACAAGAAATAAAGATAGAAGAAGAGATACAAGATATGGAACAATTGGCAACTAAAGGATGTATTAAATCCTAAAACCTCCAATTACAATCCCTAAACAAGCACCTAATCAAGATATATAGATTGACATAAGAAAAGGAAATAAAAAACAACCTAAAGGTATATTAAACCTAAAGACCTCAATCGATTAATTCGAATCAAGCACCGAATCTCTTACGAAAACCTCAATGAAATTGAATCTTCAAGCAACCCCCGTTTCTAAACTAAGTTCAATAGAAGCTTCACCAAGCTCTCAAGTCTCTCAATAGAGATCCAATTCATCAATAATTCATTTTCAAAATAGTCTACCTAAAAATAAGACCCAAACTAGCTATTTATAGTTTTAGGCTATTATTACATAAGAGGCCCAAAAGTGGCCTAAAAAGGATAAAGGGCGAGCTGGGTCGTGCTCGCCTAAGGGATTCAGTGAGTCGCCGAAGTGACCTCTAGCTCGCCGAATGTGGCAACTTCTCTGTAGCTCCCTGGAAATTTAGGCGATCTTGGATCCCTCGCCTAAGCCATTAGGCGAGTCACCGAAATGGCCTCCAGCTAGCCGAATGAGGCAGCTTCTTCACTTGCTCTTCCTTGCTTCGTTAGACCTCCCATACTCCAAGCTATCATCCTAACATGGTATTGCTAAATTGGGATCTCCTTCCACGCGCGTATGATACTTTTTGTAACGACTTGTTCCTGTCGTTCTGAAAATGTCAATGGGGAAGGAATTTGGGCCAGAAAACTTCTGAATAGTAACTTGGACGAAATCTAATTCAGGTGAGGTCTAGGGAAATCCGGTAATGAATGGGGGATTTAATTATAAGTTTGATCACGTGAGTGGATATCCAAGACGTTAATGAGCTTGTATGGTTTTACGGAATCAAATTCGGACGAGTAGAACTCCTGAAACTAATCTTGGCGTGAAATGGTAGTTTTAGAATGTCAATGTTTGAAGGTGTGTTGCGAAATGGGAGCTTGGAACTCAAATTCTTAGTTTCTGTCTCCGTGCAAGCCGCTGGGGAGGAATTAATTCCGCCAGGGCGGGGCCACTGTGGTGGGCTAATCGCGACTTAAATCGGGAAAAAATCCCAAAAATGTTATTTTCTGCAAAACCTTGTTCTTAAGATCTAAGGGACGACCCGAGGCAGTTTCTTATCAAATTCCCATGAATTCTCACACCAAAGGTAAGTTAATTACCCCCTAATCTGTATTTCGATTCTTAGAACTTAGAATCCTTGTTAATTATCGTTGGAGGAGGGTTTTGGCCTGAAGTTAATGGAGGGAAAAACCCTAGTTGAATATTAGGATCATGGGTTTGACCTTGGGTTGATATTTTGTTATAATCCGGGTAAATTAGGATTTGTTTATTGATCCTTGCGTTAATTAATTGTTTTTGACCAAGAACAAGCCGCAAGACTCCAGAAAGGGAAGACTCAAGTGTCTTAGGAGTGTCCAGGCTTGGTTTCGAGGTAGGTGATGGTTCGACTTCTTGTTATGTGATATATGCCTGTAAATTGCTCCATTGTATGCATGCATATATCTGAATAGGGAAACATGAATCAAATCTAATGAAATGATTATGTGTGAACAGTTACATGCCATGAACCTTTTACTTGACTGTGATTATGGGTGTGATTGTGATTGTGGTTGTGTTGACTGGACCGGGTGTCACATTCCGACACATGTATTGGACCGGTGTCACGTTTCGACACATATATTGGATCGTGTGTCACGTTTCTGACACATATATATTGGATCGGGTGTCACGTTCTGACACACTAACAATTTGGGTGTGGGTTCCATGAGAGAACCACTTGTGATTATTATATTCATATTTACCTGTCATTGATATTGGGATATTTTATGTTGCTCCTAAAATGATAATTGAATTATGTTTTCTATATATATGTGTCTACTGTGTTGTAATTACTTGCTTATATTTCGCTTACTGGAGTAGTCGCGTGATCCTACCAGTACACCGTGGTTTTACTGATATTGCATTTGCTCTTTATTTGTTAAGTACATGGCATATTTATGCGGATACTGATAGACCTCAGTTAGGAGATCATAGACCGAGGCCGGATTTAAGGGTGAGCCAATTCTTTCAGACAGTCATGGATCCATCATTAGTTTAGTCCATTCTTTTCGGTCTCAGACTATATGTTCAGAATTTGCTTATACTTAGTTTTCGGGGTTGCACCTATTTTTCTTAGACTTGTTGATTGGTAGAGTTTTGGTACTATGACTTTCAGGTCTATGGGTTGAATTTCCTCAAGGGTTATGCGTAGTTGTTTTTGTTAGACTTTCAGATTTTATGGGAACTCCTTATTTAATTCGTCATTTAAACCTGTTTTCATATCTTTAAATAGTTTAGTTTCTTTAAGTTGCTTAGTCGGGTTGTGGTAGTGGTTCTCCCACCGGAGGGTTAGTGTGGGTCCCAATCACGGCGGTCTAGATCGTGACACTTTTCAAGGCATGGAATCCCTTCTTTGTCATCAACTCAAGCTAAAGAACCCTCATCTTTGTGAACAATCCTTCCATACTTTGAAGTTCCCAAACTTGGCTTTGAGTGAATGGTCTTGAGGCAATCTGGATTGCATCACAGGGTCTTGATCTTGTTTCTCTTTCACTTTGGACACTAGTGATGATTCAGGCTCATTCATCAACCGAACTCCCAATCATACAAATTTGTGCACATCTTTGGCTAATTCCTTCTTACCTTACTCCACATGGGTAGTACTACTCATAGATAACCTGCTCAAAGCACCAACAACAACATTAGCCTTACCTGGGTGATAGAGAATACTCATGTCATAATCCTTGAGTAACTTCAACAATCTCCTATGTCTGAGATTAAGCTCTTTCTGACTGAATACATACTGAAGAGTACTCTTGTGATCGGTGAACACATCAACATGAACACCATAGAGATAGTGAAGCCATATTTTCAAAGCAAACACTACATCAGCCAACTCTATATCATGGATCGGGTAATTCTTCTCGTGAATCTTAAGTTGTATGGAGGCATAAGGTATAACTTTGTCATTCTGCATCAATACACAACCCAGTCCAACTCTGGACACATCGCAATACACAACAAATCCTTGTGTACCCTCAGGTAAGGTCAACATTGGGCAATAGTCAACCGCATTTTCAATTCTTGAAAGCTTTTCTCACACGCTTCCAACCATTAGAACTTTGTTGTCTTCTAAGTCAACTTTGTCAACGGGGACGAAATAGATGATAACCCCTCGACAAACCTTCTATAATAACCAGCGAATGCCACGAAACTCCTAATATCAATTGGAGATGTGGGTCTAGGCCAGTTATGCACTGCCTCAATCTTCTAAGTGTCAACTCGAATCCCATCACCAGAAACAATGTGGCCTAAGAACGCCACTGACTTAATAGACTCTCTCAAACATGACTTTTAATGTTTTCTTGAATTTGGAATGTGAATTCAAGAGTTATGATTCATGATATATAAGATCTATCGATGATTAATGAAGGTTTAAATAGTTAGGATTAAAAAGAGAATGAAAGTTTGACTCAAAGGAATAACTGCAAAACGAGAACGAAGAAGAAAAGTGGCTTGACGCTTGTGGCGCAGGGATAGCGCATCACGCCAAGCTTCCCCTTACTGGGGTTGTTTCTGGCGCACTGCTGGCGTCCCACACCAGCTCTTCTGGCACATCAGGGGAGCGGTGCCCCAACCTTTTTCCAGAAAGTTCCAACAAATTTTTCTTCTCGGTTTTTTCCCTAATTCACCTAAAATCGATTGATTTCTTCCAAACTCTCTTAGATTTGTTAACCCAACATAAGTAAACAAAAATCTACTCAAATCTCCTCAAGAACAACCCTAAAACTCAAAACCCTCGCCTCAAGAACTCCTCAAAACCTCATTTACAAAGAATGAAGAACAAAACCTCAAGAAATTCATCAAGAACCTCAATACACGAATTTTCATGGATAAAATTTGATAAAGAAACTCATGATTGGTGTGAGGGTAAATGAACCCATCACTATGAAAGCTTACATACCTCGTAAGAATCAAATCCTTGGCAAAATTTCTCGAAGATCGCAAGAATCTTGAACGAACACTTAAACTTCTCCTTTTTTCTCCTCTTAAACTTCTCTCTAAAACCCTAAGCATGTTTAGGATTGTGAAAACTGATCTCAATCAGTTTAGACCCCTATTTGGGTGAAAAAACGTTTAAGGCTAACGGGGCAAGGAAAAGACCAAATACCCATCCTTAATTCGGATGAATTTCCTTAATTGGACGGGCTAAACTCAAACGAGCATATCTTCCTCATACGAACTTGGAATTTAGCAAACTCGGTGGTGTTGGAAAGAGGAATCAGAGATATTTCATTTGACATCTCATGAGCCACCTAACTCATATTGTACTGAAAGTTATGGTCGTTTGAAGTTGACCCAAAACTCACAATTGAAGACTAACTTGCACAATTCTCAAATTAGCTCTTTCCAATTTAGTTCTTTCTAAATTTAGTTCTTTCTAAGACCGAGGTGTTACAATAGCTTAGTGAATCTACTTAGTTGTGGTGTTCTATACCCCAGCAAGGTATATGACAGTTCTGGCAGCGTGGATAAGACGTTGTATCATCACGTTGCTCATAGTGATGGTTGTCGGTTAGAAAATTTCCCAAATAAGAGTAAAGAGTTTATTATTGTATTTTTATACATATTGAGTTGATATCTATTGTTTTAAAAGCTTTATATATTGCATCTCTTATTGTTGCTTTCACATTTGAGTTGAGATGAGGTGAGTATGTCTTCCAGAGTATTAGTTCAGTTGCTTATATTTCAGTTTTTCCCTTACATGCTCGTACATTCAATGTACTGATGTCATTCGACCCGTATCTTATTTATGATGCAGATACATGTGTTTAGGGTCAGGTGCTCCATTGATCCCATTGCATTCCAGCTAGCTTTGGTGAGCCTCCTTGCTTTCTGGAGGGCTTCACCTTATTGTTTTGTTCTTGTTAGATTGTCGGAATCTTGTCTCGACATCTATTGTATTATTAGAGGTTTCATAGACAGTTGTAGTTGATGAGTCTTTCCTTGTTCTCCCTTGTCGATGTTCCTTTGAGACTTTGAGATAAATACTTGTGTTTATTTAAGTACTTTCAAACATTTAATGAGTTAAATTGTTTTGAGACTATACGAGTTAAGTTTGGTATTTGGAGTCTCCACTTTACTTGAGTAAGTCTTCCGCTAAGTAATCAGTCAGGCCAAGAATTCACTTGGGGACTAGCGATGGTTCTTGAGTGTCGGCCACATCCAGGATGTAGGCTCGGAGTGTGACATATACTGATGAAGAATAGTCATAAATCTCCATCTGAACACGATCTAACAATGTATATCACTTAAATTCTTTAAAAACCATCACCATCATTGTTGCTGGCTTTACACTTTCATAACGTTGCCTCTTAGCCACATGCAAATTCTTCCTTGATTCCTTGAAAAGTATTATTGAAAGGGAAGTAACGCGTCATTTGATTTGCTGGACAAATTTATCTTAAAAGTATAATCTTAGAATCATAATTTTGGGATTAACTTATTTCATCTTTCAAATGAGATAAAATAACATCAAATATTAAGTATATATTTATTCTGAAATTAGTTATACTTTCAACCGAAAAAGTTATAAATTTAATCTTAATTTTAATTATGAAATATTCTATCTTATTCGAGGATTCAAACAACACCTAATCTATGTGGATGGTACGTGGAAACATTTGCATGGCACGTGGATGCTGAGTTGGCATACCACCTAGACAAGTATGTTCCATATCCTTTCACTAGAGATATTGTGAAAAATGTCGACATTAATTCCTTTTTGAACGGATTAATAATCTACTTATTTATTAATTTAATTTATTATAATTTATCTAATTTAATTTATTCAAAATTTGGGATAATATATAATTTAAATTGACCTATAAAATATTTAAGGTCATAACAAAAGAAAAAATAATGATTAGGTATTTAAACAAATTATAAAAAATAAAGAAATTAAAACAAAGATTTGAGTGGATTGAACTATTCTCCAACTTCTTTTTGTGTTTTTTTAGGACTAGTTCTTACTTCTTAACTCCTTATTCCTACCTAAAACTTCCTTATGTTTGAATTAGACAACAATAAGTTTGACCAAAAATGTTGTGTCTATTCTAAATTAGTCTCCACCAAAAAACTTCAATGAATTTATCCATGTAGCCGGAGCATAATTATAATCTCTGTCATCATCTCCTTCTAAGTTAGTTGCAGGAGCATAGTCATAATCTCGATCATCATTGTCTCCTTCCAAGGATGCTGCAGGAGCATAGTCATAATCTCCACCATCATCACCATCTCTCTTTAAACATGATGCAGGAGCATAGTCATAATCACCATCATCATCTCCATCTAAACACAACCTTCTCTTCTCGAATCCCAAAATCTTGAAAATCCCAGACGACATTCTATTTCTTAGAAAAATATTGAATTATGAGCTAGATATTGGATGTACTAGTACCTCTAGCTTTTGAAAAGATGTGAAGATTTATGGTATTTGTGTTTGTGTATTATTTTGGTGAAGAAACCATTTGCTTATATAAAGGAAAGAGACAACTATTAGACTTGCTTGGACACGTTAGGAAGTGTGTTATGTTACCTCAAGAATGTGCACAACCATATGCTTGGCTGAGTGATGACTTTACATGTCATTGTATATGTGATGACTAAAATAAGTGCTAAAATGGTTACATATTCTCTATGTTTATTTCTCTCTTAAGTTTTTGAGGGGACGTGGTTTGCATGGCACGTGGAAGTGTGTTTTATTTTTATGTGGATGCTTAGTTGGCATGCCACATAATTACGATTATCATAGACAGATTCAGAATTTAAAGACAACAATGCCAATCATCAAAGACAAATGCACATTAGTTAAAACAATATCACATAACACTGTCTAGTCTAAATGTTTTATTAAATATCTACATATCTATCTATATATAATAGGAGAGGAAAAAACGCCACATGTCAGCGCCACAATTAATGCTCAAAAATTCAGTATTTAAAAAATCAATTAAAAGAATAAAAAAATCAACAATTATTAAATTTAAAAAAAGACATTTTAAAAAGAAAATGAAAAAGGCATCTCCCACGTGGGTAATTTATAAAAACAAATAATCTACAGTTCTTTTAAGGAAATATGCAAAATTTATGAATTATTAATATTAATTTAAAATCTGAAAATAAAATAAAATTTGTTAACACTAAAAAAAGATACGATTTTACAAAAAAAATTAATACAATATAAAATAAAATAAAAAAATACGTAACTTCCATCTTTGGTCTCCTTTTTTACTTCATTTTTGAATTTTTTTGAAAATGATAGTTATCCAAATCAATATCCTAACAGATAAGTTTTTGAAATTTGAGTGATTAATTTACAATTTAAATTTTAAAAGATAAATAACTAATTTTATTCCTACAAAATAGTTAACCGCATAACACACACATTTAAATAACAAATATCATTTTCAACTGCATCATTTACATTTTCCCAAAAACTTACTCATTTCAGAATTTTTATTCTCTTATATCTATCTATATATATATATATATATCACCAGAAAAATAGATTTTTTTAAATTATTAAATAATAGGATTAAATATTAAATTACTATTTTATTTTCTGTAATTATTTTAAATAATAAATAACAATTTTAAAAACAAATTTAAGAACAATAATTGAATATTATTAAAATTATTTTAAAATCTAAAAATACAAAAAAAAAATTGCAAACACTACAAAAATAATGAAAAATTCAGAAAGCAATTTTCACAGCTTTAAAAATAAGACCATTTCAAAAAATATATATAAGATAAATTATTAGAACTATTTATTGAATAATACACGGTTAGACAGTTATTACAAACAATAATTACTATCTTTCATATTATTTTTTAATCTTTAAAAAATAAAATAAAAAGAAATTCAAAAATGTAAGATTTTCTTGATACATTCTAAAATAATTTTAAAAATAAGACAATTTCAAAATAATAATAATTTATAAGTTAAATTATTAGAATTATTTTTTGAATAATACACAATTATTAAAAATAATAATTACTACTTTTCTGTATTTTTAAAATCTTTT